>JAAGAY010134148.1:85127-127506 GCA_011801015.1 Ardeotis arabs | reverse complement strand
GCCCCGCCAGCGCCGCCGCCGCCCGCCCCCCCTTCCCGCCACTGGCCCGCCCGGCGTGTGCCGCAGAGGGGCGCTCGCCTCGCCTCTTCCCGCCGGCCGCCATTTTCCCCCGGCCTCGGCCGGTGCCTCTCACCTGAGAGCGTTCGCGTCCCTGTGAGCATGGGTCTCTGCCGAAAGGGAGGCGCCTTTCCTCGCAGCCCGCCTCACGCCTTCCCTTCCAGAGCAGGTGGATCTATGAAGGTACCAGTGGCGTTACCATTCCCACCCTGCTTCATTTTCCAGGGAATGCAACCTGTGGGATTATTGCACTTCCGGGGGAAACACATCTCCAGGCAGAGTCTAGTTTTGTTACTTGCCTCCCTGAGGGCTCACAGTGACGGGGATGGGCAGTGGCTGGGAGGTGATGGAGGCACACGGCCGATGCCAGCCGCCTTCTGTCCCCGGGAAGGGCATTGCTGACTGCCGTGGCTATGGGGAGGGCAAATGGTCGGGTTTACGTGATTTAAAGTTCATCCTGCTGAGCTCTGTGGAGGTAGTGTTCTACTTTTTAGACCATTTCTACTGAAACAAAGGAAAGAAACAGAACTAGCAGTGTGGAAAATTGATTTCTCAACTGCTCTTCATATATGGGTTGATTGTCAAGAGCTAGTTTTGCCCTTGCAACATGTCGGGTTTACTGGATGTCTCCTACATTTCCTGTCAGTCAGGCTCTCACAAGTCCAGTTTGCATGTTAGGAATTATTTTTCAGCCCTCTCTGCCTTAGTGAAATCAGGATTTGAGATATTAATTTCTCCTAGTCTAGCTTTTATTTAAAAAAAAAAAGGTCAGCTTACCCGAAAAGGAGTCATGCAGCCACTGCCTGAGATGATGAGTGCCGAGAGCAGCATTATAATCCTGCTCTCATTCCCCAGCGTGGGCTGGGGTCCGTCCCCACCAGCGCGCTTCCTACCCTGCTGTGGTCCATTACCGGGGCTCGAACAGCTGGTGACACAGTGCCCACAGCCAGACCCCAAACACACTTTTCCCTCTCGCTGGTGTTACGAAGCGGAGCTTTTGGCAGTTCCCTCCTGCCAACACAAAGTACCAACTCACCACACGTGATACCACAGCTGTGGCCAGGCAGATTCAATAGTGGCTAACACTCTTTCCCGATAGTTTGAAGGACACTGCCAAAGCTGGTTGAAGCTGCTAGAAGTGATAACGACTTTCCATTCAGGAGAACGACCACATTCCTGGGATGCTTAGATTAGGTCTAGGATTTTGAAAGTCAGCAACTGTTTCATAACAAGTTCATAAGCAGAGTGGAAACAAGGACAAGATTAAAGGCATTTCCTCCTCACTTCCTGCTAGATCAGATCCCACTCCTCTTAGGCTTGTTTTCTGCCATATGAATCTTGTATTTCTTGTCAGACGCTAATAGAGTTTCAAGAGGAGGAACAAGCCCAGATAAGCATCTGGCTGCGTGTTAGGGAAGAGAGTGAGGTCTGAAACCACCTTCTCCTCACATATACAGACATGCACATATTCCTCCTCAGACCAAGGAGGGCAATGGCAAGAGCTTATCCATTTCCGAGTGAAATCTGATCACTATACAAACATGGATTAAATGGAAGAGACAAGCCAAGCTTGATATGGCCAGAGCTGGGATAGGATATGTCTGTGACACATGGTCTGCTGCTGGGACCTGGGTACCTATCTTTGCAGCCTGGTGGGATTTAATTTCTGCAGCATTAGACAAAGTAGCTCCTTGTTTGAGGTGCAGGACTTTTTGCCACCTCGCTCCAAGATGCTTTAGGATCCGGTTTCACAGCTGGCTGAAGGCAGCCATGCCACCACCTCCCCTCTTTTCCCATTACCTCCTCTGTGTCAGCTCTAGTAGTTGCAGAGCCCTTTCAGCAGCAGTATGAGCTTAGGCCAGCTTAAACCAACCACACAGCCAAGCTCCTCCATACCAGCCGGAGCTGATTCACACCAAGATTAGGAAGGACCCCCACATCATTGGCTTCCCCAGACAGCTATGTGGTCCTCCCAGTCCTGCACATTGTTTCTGATACAAAGAACCAGGAGCTGAGATAGTTCACCTATAGTTACCTCTTCAGAGTGGAGAGGTTTCTGCCAGTTTAGGTCCTTGAATCACCTTTTTCCCAGGGCACAGCAAATGTTCTTTGGTCCTTAAGGGATAGGGAGCTGAAGGGGTGCCACAGCCAGCAGGACAGGGGTCTCATCAGCCAGAGCCTGTCCCACTCCCCTCAAGCAAGGGCCAGGTCCACCCAAGAGTCTAGATCACCAGGCAAGTTCATGGTGCTGGTGAGGCAGGTCTGAGTTATCAACCACAGGTCAGGATCTGTTCCAGCAGTGGTCACTGGGACACAGCCAGGCAGGTCCACAGTGATAAGAGAAGTCTGATGTCAAGCAGGGAAGGCAGCCCACATGTCAGGGTGGAGATCAGCAGGGTCCATAGCCAGGCACAGGGATGTTGGAATTACAGACTACTCATCCTCCAACACAGCTCAGACAGGGGCTAAGAGGAATAACGGCCAGGACTGAGCTTAAAGAGAGCCCCTGGGCGAGGCTGGGGTGGGGTTGGAGGCCCCAGATGAGGCTGGTCAGTCATTAAGAGCTATGAGTGCCCTCAGGGTCCTTACACTTATCACCTAGCTACAGGAATACTAGAGCTAATGCCAGTGAGAAGGTCAGGCCGTGCAGCTGGGATAGGATTTCTGCAGCACCAGCCCAGGCTTGCCTGCCCTCACCCTCTAAGGTGACATTTCAAGTTACTTCTCAGCTGATCTAACAGCAAGCTGCCTGCAATTAAAAAAAAAAAAAAAAAAAATTCTCTTTTGTTTCCTATACGTTCATCAGGGCAAGTCCATCCAGCCAACTGGTCCTGTGGAAAACAAGACCTCTGATGGGAGAAAAGAGCAGTGTTCCTCCAGATCATCCAGCTCGGTCAGTCCCCCCGCAGCTGCTGGGGCGTCAGATCCAGCAAGGGCGAGTGGGACCCTTGCTCAGGGGTGGGCTCGGAGCAGTTGAACCACTGCTTTTGGCTGCAATCTGCCATTAGGTTTGTTCAGCTGCAACACAAAATTGTTGCCTTAATCTCTCTGGTGTGTAAGGAAGCAAGATGCCCGTGAGATCCAGATACCTCCGAGCCAGGCAGAGGGATAACCTATGGCTGGTGCCTAAAGATACAAAAGAAGCCTACGGCAGATGCGGAAACTAAATGCAGATTCCCCAAGTCTTCACTTAGATACATGCAGTGTGAAAGGATAAATCATTTCTAATTAAAAGCCAAACCACTTATTTTTAGCTGCAAATCTACCAAAGTGCGTGGAATTAGCAAATAGAAGTCACTGCCTGGCTTGAAGACGGTTCAGGACAGCACATAAATGAAAGTTAAAACATAGGTTTTTGGGAATACACGGTACATCTGCTCTCAATCTGCAGCGTTTTGAAATCAGTACAAATATTCTCCCTGCTCTCCCTTTATCGTGCTGCACTCTGCCATACCACGGTGGAAGAACGAAGACTATATTAAACAAAGGAACTAGAGCGGACGCAGCCCTAAAGACCATAACGTGAACAGCACAGAGTGTTCGTAATGATCTGACGGCAAAAAGTAGTCGAGGTAAGGCTAAGCACTGGCTTGGGAGGACAAACTGGAGGGAGTTTCTCCTGCGTGGTCTGCGGGATGCTTCGGAGATGTACTGCACAGATAAAGCTTCAGGAGGTGACTCTGGGGAGAAGAACCAACTGTTTGATGCATGTCTACATATTTTAAGACAACGAAAGACTTGTAGTCAGTATCTTTGTGGAATTAGTTCCCCCAGGGAAAATGTATTACACACTAAACTTTTTTATTCTTTTTTTTTTTTTTAAATGAAATATAGCAAAGAAGCTGACTGTCTGGGAATGATTTGTAAGTACAATAAACCTCACAAGAGGATGATAAGCAAAATATTGTAAGAGAATAGTGTCAGAAGTACAGCAAAATAAAAGAGAAACGTTGCACATTTGTAGTTACTGACAACGTGTGTTCTTAAGTATCATGTCACATTATAAAAGAATCCTTGTTTTCCTTTCCATCTTTCAATAATGCTCTTGTTAATCTATACCAGATCTTTTTCATTTCAGCCATTTGAGGCCGTATCAATCATCCTTTGCCCATTTGAAATCCAACCAGAATTCCACCAATGTGTTAAGGCTTCCAGAGTGGAACCTGGAGAGAAGGCTAGAACTGCTCACGGATTCCTAGAAACTGTGCACCCGAGGAAAGACCGCATGTAAATGTGTTTTCACCGCTGATTTTTAAATGCTGACATGACATGGAAAACAACAATTGCTGGTACTTTTTAAAGATCAGCGATTTACATCTATGTTTTCTTACACTGTCAATTCTTTAGAGTAGGAATTCTGTCTGACATATGTAAGACATTGTCTCCCTTGATGCATCCTTCATTTCCCTGCTGAGTTTTCAGGAGCAAGGTCAGTATAAATAATAATGCGTTTCTTCAAACAGAACAGGAGATATGAATGTAAGTTTTAGGAATTCTCTAAAAAAAAAAAAAAATCAACAACTGGATAGAGAATAGGCATGTACAAGAAAGATATATATCTTGCTAGGTGATTTTTTTTTTCCAGCAAGTGAGATTTCTTGGAAAAACCTGTTGCAGCCAGTTTAGGAAATAGATACTGGCCAAAATGCATGTGAAAAGTCTTACTTTATACAGTCATGTAGCGAAAGCTTCCCTGTTTGTCCATAACTGGTTGATAAACCTGGTGATGGGGACAGAATGTCCCTAGGTAGTGGGCTCGCCATCCCCTGCCAGGGGCCGCTTTTTATTTTGAAAGCCACAGGTTAAGCCGATGAGTAGGTGCGTTTGTACCAGTCTTTGCAACAGCTCTGCCTCCTCCTCAGGCTGCATTTTTTTCCTTTGCCGTAAGAGGAAAGCAAAGGACTGGCTAGCCTTTGCTAGCCGTAGGGAATGGTGGCAGAGAGCAGTCAGGGGTCAGAGGACGGGTTGTAGCCCTGGGGAATGACAGGGAGTATGAGGAAGTGCAGTACAATCTTGTCCGGATAATCTAGTTCAGTCTGTGATCTGGGAGTACTTTGAAAATTGGCAGGAGACTGTGGAAAAGATAAAAGGAAAAGCCTTGAAATAGACCACAATTCTCTCCCTTTCATATGTGTATTCCACTGGAATTTTATATACATACAGCAGAAGGAGTCTCTCCTTTCTATCCTTGAATTACACACCTCCACAACATGTAATGTTGCCCTTCTGGAAAAATGAGGGCGATAGAACAGGGCCACAAACACCAGCAACTACTTAATAACACACGCAAATATCATCATGCTTATTATGCCTTATTTTTATTGCTGTTATTACCTTATTTTGTAATTGTGTGTTGGCACCCCAGCATTTCAGTCAATTTGATCTCTGTCGTGCCGAGCGCTTTCAAAGCATTAATTTAACAACCAGCCGTGGTACAGAGCAGGACGGGCAACAGAAGCCTGTAACAGCGATGCTTCCCAGTAGTCACACAGGCTGCTTATTTACATTTCAGATGTCCAGCTTTGTAGTTAGACTTGGGGAGGAAGGAATTGCAATGGTTTTATCTCTGACTTTCTCATTAGCCCCAGAAGGGAGCCTTGAAAAGAAGGCAATGGATTTACAGCTTAGTTCAGGCATGACCGGGTTGTACTTTTGCAAAATATCTCAGGTAATTTCAGGTGAAACCCCTCCTTGACTTCAAAGGGGCCACGATTCCTCTTGCAGAGTTTGTTTGCGTTTTCCAAAAGGTATCAATTAACCCAATCCTCAAAAATCTGATTCAGGGAGGAGGTTATTAAGGCCATAGTTTGGAAAACTACTGATAGGACGCTCAACTGCCTTAATCCATGCCTTCACACCATTTGCAGGTCGCCCCAGACCAACTTGGAGTAAGCAGTCCTGCCAGGAAGGGCCATGGCAGTCGAGAGCATGAACAGGGGAGATTTCACTAAACAATATAATCTTTGTTGCCAAGCAAGCAAAGCAGTGAAATACTTCAGTCATTAGAGGAAGAATAATGTCACAATATTTGCAGGAGAAAAATAGATTCCAGAGTTCGTGGTTTGACAGGTTAACAAGAAGGCCTGTACCTTTGCCTTTACAATTTATTTACTTGTAAGTCTACACAGGGATTTTGTTAGGGATTTGGCATCTTAAACAGGTTTTTATTCCAACAACATTTCAATTCACCTTTAAGACTTTCAATTAAGACGAGCTGAACTAGAGATCCACCGGTGGAATTTGCATGGAAGTTAGCGGGGGGTTGGCAAAGCCGTGATAGCAGGGTTTAGGTATTGGGTTTATAGACTTGTATCGTACTAGCTAACATCTCGTATTTTCCACTCCTTTCACGTGTAAAACTTTATTGATATCAGCGTGAGTTTAGCACGCTGCTGAAGTGGAGACTGTGCCCCTAGGACACAAAATGATGTAAGGTACCCCGTTTAGTTCTAACAATTTGGCTGCACTAAATCTTGATGTCGAATGTTTGGTTTAGTTCCCCCATAAACTTTGTCTGCTGGATTTATATATTTTGGCTCCTTTTATTTTGACTCTAGTGGCTAAATTTGCAAAGGGCTTAAGTGAATGCAATTCCACTCACACCAGCAGCAAATCTGCGGCACAGTGGGTATTTCTGGTTATATAAATACAGGGCCTCATCTGGCAGGATGCTGAGTGGGCTAACTTGTCCGGGTTTCTGTGAGATCCGAGAGTGCTCAGCACCTCCAGGGAGAAATTCCAGACCTTGCAGCAACCGAACCTCCGCAGAGCCTGGCTGTGGTCATTTTCTATAGCCCTTTGTCCAAATCAGAGTACACAATGCCTTTGCTTATCGTCTTTTTAATCACAAACACAAAAGCTAAAATGTTTCTTTTTTCTGGCTCTTGTAAAAGCACACTTCCATCTGCAACATGAATTATGTAAATTATGAGGAGGATGGAGGGTTTTTTCCCTCTATAGCTCTGTGAAATTTAGCTTTCACTCACATGGGTGTGGGGTTTTTAAAATAAAGCAGTATTTCAATAACGGCTTCAGTGGGATTTTTTAATTCCTTTGCTCTATTTAGAGGTTTTTCTAAAATCCGCTTCAATTCCAGTGAAAATGTCTCTGATCTGATAACGGAGATGAAGTCACTGCATAGGCTTACTATTTTATTTCCATAAGGCTTGAAAGTTTTGTTCCCTGCAGTGTTTTGGAGCCCAGGAGTATTCGTCTGTTTTGTAAAAGGAAAGTTCTACGGAGCAACATTTGGTCACTGCTGTCTGAATTTCATTATTCCGTTCTCCAGACTAGCAGAGGGGAAAAGTGCAAGTTAGCTGGGTCACAGTCTGAAATGTGAGAGCAGTCGACTTTTTCTGAAGTTTATGGGAATGAAAGGAAATTTAATACTGTTCAAAAGAGAGATTTAAAGTTGCATCATGTGAAAACAATTGGCGAAGTCTAATGCGGAGGTCCTGGGTTATTTGGTAACTTACATGACCATTTGTCAGCCGGCAAAAGATGAAGTTGGCTTTGCCTCTCTTAACAGTTGGCCTCTGTTTTGGAGTGGTATTGCAATGCCAAAGGGACAAACGCGAGTTCTGTTGGATTTATAGACCGCTGTTAGTTCTCTTCTTCTTTATCCTTTCAGCTCGTGCCATGTCTGCTTGTCTCCTCTGGGCTGCCAGGGCAGATCTCCCACCGCTCTCAGCAACACGTGCTGACAAGCCTTTCATGTCAAAGGGACTACGGAGCTCGACAGCTCCTTAGACTTTGAAAATGCTGAATACATATCCATCATTTAACCTTTACCTCTCGGGCTGCTTCAGGGCTCCTACATTTCATTGTGTGTGGAATAAAAGCAAACGGGACCCTGGGATGTAACTGAAGACTTCATATTTTTGAATGTTTCTAGTGTATCATTTATGCTAAAAGATGTTGATTAAAACATTCCTTACATTTATATTCGTTTCTGTGGAATAAATCAAACTGAAAATCTACAGAGCTTTAAATGCATAAAAATTAGAGATGTTTTCCAGAGTGTTCTGTCACAAATTGCATCAAACAACCCTTAGCAAAACCTCTTGCTGTTAAGAAAATTCTCTTACAAGGTAGTCTACGCTTCCCAATGTCATCTCCTTCTCCTGCCACTGAGAAGCCCTCTCTGGTTTTTGGCATCTGCCCCAGCGTCTTCTGTTTGGCCATCACTCAAGGTCTCTTTACACAGATTTAAAATACTGCTAATCATTGTTAATGGGGAAAATTTTTTCAGTGTGATTCATTTATAAGTTGCAAAATTTGGGGTTTATGTTCTTTTTTTTTTTTGTTTTTCCTTGCAATGGACGATTGCTGCAGTGACCTCCTACAAAGGAAAAAAAAAATCTAGAGGGGAAAAAATATTATGCATGGAGAAGATGGAAAGTTGGAAAACCATGATGGAGAATGAAGAGGAGGAAAAGCTGGAAAAAAAAAGAAAGGAAAAAAGATAGAAGGAAGTTAAGGTGGAAATGCACGCACTGAGCTACGCAACCATTCTGCATTCTGTGCAGGAATGAAATGCATAGTGAGAGGAATCTGTAGTGCTTCCCTGGGTCCAAGAACCCATTCCTGTGAAACACCCAGCAGCTGTGCTGGTTAGCACCGACCCACTGCGCAAGGCAGGAAAAATTAACAGCGTGTTATTTCTACGGGAGCTGAGGTCTATTCGGTACCTTCTCTCCACCGCGCAGTAAGTTTAACGTACGTGCACGGGGCCATTCAGCTACTTAGTGGGTTTTCAAGGCCTGTATATAAAATTGAAAAAATGCAGCTCAGCTGCTTTTTATAAGACATTTACAATAATCAGTTCAAAGCAGAGCATACAATAGCTGCTTAAAAACTGACTTTGATTCCCCCTACGACAGAGAGCTTACCAGCACAGCCTGGGTATTTGAAACCACTAATGTCTAGTTTCATTTTTGCTGCTGTTTAATTTGCATGGATCTATTCCATCTCTTCTTTTTTTTTTTTTTCCGTTTTTTTTTCTGTGAAAGCAGAAAAATAAAATGTTTGACATTGCTAGCGCTGCCAGAAATGTTACCAACAGTAAATGCTCTAAATGTTGCCAGAGGCTCTACAGTCCCACCTGCTACTGAGCGAGATACTAATTTACAGCACATTTTTGCTTGCAATTTTGCTTTGCAATAAAGTAAAAAATAAATGGTTTCAATTTCCATTAAACATTCCGCCCCATCAAAATAAAACGTACCAAAATGAGGACGTTTATCCTGCCAATACAGAAGCAGAAAGCTTTGCTTTTTTAAAACACCTCCCTGATTTTCTCAAATCAAAACAATTTGCTGAAGCAAGTGCGTATCTTCAGCATCGCAAATCGCGATCCCTCTTCCCCGGGACGGACTTAGCAGTGAGCAGCCCAGCTCCGCGCGGTGCCCGCCAGCCCCCAGCGCCCGTCCCGGCCTTTCCTCAGCCCCCACACCGTGCCCGGCCGGATAACTCAGCCCAGCACCACGGCTCCGCGGGGTCAACGCCCGGCTTTTGGTGGGGGACGTCTTCGTGACTCGCAGCGCACACAGGCACAAAAGTCTAACATGTCACCAGTGTGCACCCAACAGCAGGTTGCTATAAACAGAGCAAGATCTAAACTGGCTGGGCGTGTGACTGAAGCACAAACGCGGCTTCCGTGCCCTGTGGATTCCCTTTACGTCTGCCGCGCGGCTTTGGCCGTATTCTGCTGCGTTTCCTTCCGTGCTGTGATCCTAATGCCGAGATCAGAATCCCAGAACGTATCTTTAAGCAAGCTACAGACAGCAAAAGTGTAACACCCAGCAGTTTTGTGTCCTTCATCCTCTACAGCTACACCCCACAAGCCTCCCACCACCCTTCCAGCACCTGCGGAACACACACAGGGGTGTGTGTTTTGGGCAGGCAGTCCTGTGTGGATTCACTGATGTCTAGGAAGGGCTGAGCTCCCAGAGCCGCTGTTCCTCAGCAAAGCTCTCACCAGGGTTTCTCCCTCTCTGCCATTCTGCTGCAAAGTACCACTGAGCCGACAGTATTTATCATCCTTGTTAACTCTACATCTATATCCAGTTTGAAATATGTCAACAGATTTCCTGGTGTCACCTGGAAGAGACACGCCGAGGTGGGGTGACCGCGTGGGACTCTCTAGGAAACCAGGATAAAAAATCCACGGCAGCGATCTGCGGGCAGGCGTGATACCCATGCATTGGCCAGTCAGAAGTGAAACTTGGGAAAATAAGTTTCCTTTGATTGCAGGAAGTGGGAGGGAATCTCTGATAATAGGGTTTTCATTTGAACACCGAAAACCAGAATGTTTTCAGAATGTTTAACAGAATGGTTTCAATTTTTAATAAGCTTGACAGCTGGCTCAATCACACAGGCTGAATGCTGCCGCTCTGCATTAGGAAATCTGTCCTTGAGGTATCTAAACTTACTGACTTCTCTACTTCCCATGTAACGTATCATTTCAACTTCCAAAAAAGCAACAATTTTATCAGGAGGACACTCCTGATTAGCTTACATACTAATTAACTTCTTCAGCCTAAGCTGCATGTAACTGATGCTTTCACTACGCTTCACCCTGAAAGACGTAGGCATCTGGACCAACATTTAATTTTTATTTTTTCTCTGTCATCCAAGTGGTCAGACTCTCAAACAGTTCAGATTTCTTACCAAGGGAGAAACACCTCTAAACTGTTGCTGAGCCAAATTAAACCCCAGCATTGTTTTAAAAAAAAATCACATTCTTTCATTTTGTGCCACAGACAGTAAGAGCTGAGCGTCTGATTACTGCCCTCGCAAAATTTATTCTTTGAGGCTGACTGTAATTACAGAGTATTTGAACTCTTTTCTCTTTGGGCTACACTGGGACAGGATAGATTTGTAGTCTCTGTCGCCGGTTTCATCCACTTTTGCACAGTCAGAAGGAAAAAAGAGAGAAAACTTTCTCTCCTTCCCCTCTGTCAGGACTAATGTGTAGCACAGCCAAAGCCAGGCTTCAGCGATACGCTCGGTTCAGAGCGGGAGCAGCGTTACTGACCTGAGCAGGAAAATGCTACAGAATTACAGAATCATGGGGTCGTTTAGGGTGGAAAGGACCTTCAAGATCATCAAGTCCAACTGTAAACCTAACACTGCCAACTCCACCACTAAGCCATGTCCCTAATTGCTACATCTACACATCTTTTAAATCCCTCCAGGGATGGGGACTCCACCACCCCCCTGGGCAGCCTCTTCCAGGGCTCGACAACCCTTGCAGTGAGGACATTTTTGGTGAAATGAAGTCTTAAACTCAGGAAAGCCTCTCTCTTGGTGAGGATCCTTGTGGGTAGGTGACCCCAAAAGAGGAGGCAAAGCCCCATGTGCTGCTCCCCGTTGTCGGTGCTTCCTGGCGCCAGGGATGCTCCGGCCAGGGCAGGTCTTCATCTCCTCCTGCCTCAACGCCGAACAGCTGGGTGACAGACCTTCCTCCAAGCGAGCCATCCCGCAACTCAGCACCGTTCAGGGAGAAAAGCTGTTTCTCATGTCAATAGCAGCTGTCTCCAGCGTTTTAACCCGCGTTTATCAGATTTATTCTGCATAACTGGATCCTACCCCACCTTGCTCCTGCTGCCAGGACCAACCGCCTCCGTCATCCTTCATGGAAGCGCTGGGGCTGATCGTTTCTGAAGGTCTCCCGGCCTCGCCATGGGAGGTTAATGGCATTGTGAAGGGACACACATGACTGGTAATTTTGTGCCAGAAACAACACAAGCACTCTGCTTGCAAACTTCCTAAACTCCTCCGCTTCCCTCCAGCTCCCCCTGTCTCCCAGGAGCAGTGGATAAACACGGAGTCAAATGATTCAAAGCTTCACATACTCCCTCGCTGTGACACAGGACTTTCTTTGCCCATTTATTCCCTCTACAACTTACCTTTTTTTTTTTTTTAACCTCCCTTTCTGCCATGGACGGCTGCGGCTTTGCCTCCTCTCACGCGCTGTTACACAAGCCTGGAGCGCGACGATGAAGCGACTGCTGCTCCTTGCTAGGATTCCCCATCCTAATTAAAAAGTAATTTGTTCCCTGTAATCAAGCTGTATGTGAGCGTATCTGAGTGTGTAGCCGCAGAGGAAAACGTGTGTTTACAGAATTACAGTGCAGGTGGGATGCTGTGAGCAGCAGGTTCTGCGCTGGCACATAAAGCCCTTTCCCGTAACGGGGAACAGGGCTGTTACCTCTGCTAATCCGGGTTTGTAATCACAACCTGTGAAAACAAAGGCGGTAAAACCAAATCCATCACTTTTTTGAAGCTTTTATCCCTTCCAGTCTCCATGTACAGCATCCCACTCCCCTCACCGCCACCCCAGTGCCGGCTCCTGATTCCGTCTTGTTCCTGCCACGCTTCCCTGACCCTGCTCCTTCACCCGCACTCCTTCGCCCTGGCCTGGCCCTGCTCCTCGCTGGTCCCAGCTCGCGGCTTCTAGGATTCTCCCAGAGCCTCCCAGTGCCTCCCAGAGCCGGGGAGTGCGAAGGAATACTAAGGGAAGGGATGAGAAGAAGCTCTTCTGATGGTAGAGAAAGTGCACAGACAAACCTGGACATGCTGGCAGTCCTACGTGCCTGGACAGCACGTGAAAATATCAAGGGGAAAAAAAAAGATAATTGGTTTATTTGATTTGATAATTGGCTTATTTCATTTGCAGTCACTTTCCTCACCTGAGCCTGGGCATAGCTGTCAGTGCTGTGATGGAAGCACGCCGAATAACACGTGCTCTCCACAGCAAAGCTGAAGGAGCAGGCTTTTTTCAATGACAACTGGAAATTTTGCCCAAAACTGCACACTGAAGATCTGGGGATTAGATTTTGGATTTATCACATGGAAATACCCACAAAAGGCAGCACTGTGCAGCGTTTTCCTGAACTGTTTTAGCCAGTCTCAGAATGACCTTTGCTTTACCAAGCTGAGTTTCAGCTTCGTGCCAACTGACGCTCGGGAGACTGCGCTTAGGGAAGAGCCTGGCCGCTGGTGTGCTCACCAAGGCCTTCAGAGATGCAGCGATTCTGAACGGTGAATCAGCGCCCAGATTATAGATGAAATCACGCCCAAGTGAGGTGCAGCAAGACCCTGGGTCCATCGGAGACTGCCCTGAGCCTTTTTACCAAAGCTGCCGTCTAGAGAGAACCAGTCCATTTTCCGTGAGTGGAGCATTGTCAGATCCTACAGAAGAAGAGGATTTCAGAGCTGTTCTGCCCCTTGCACAAGGGTCCAGCCTCCAGTGCATGTGCTCACTGACACCAGCTGGTAAAACCATCACCCTGCTGCCTGCTAACCCGACTTCTGGCAAAGGCACCTCTGCCAGACCCACCAGACTGGGACGAGAAATCACCGAGCGGCGGTTCGGCGGCTGGGCGGGTTCCCGCTGCGTGTACGGCTGCGCTCGCTTTTGTTGGGGAGCTCGTGTGATGTATTTTCATTTTTGTGCAGTGGAAAGTGCACGCAGAAATCAGATATTGCATTACGTAAACGCGGGGTAGAGATTAAAACGCATACGACTAGTGAGACATCTGGATCTAATTGGGCTCCTCCGGGACAGGAGTCCATAGCTTTAGTCTGAAGAGAAGCAAAGAAAGAGCAGGAGTAATTTTTCATGCAAATACCCATCTGTGCAGAGGGGCCGAGGCTCTGCAAACACCTCTGTCGCCACGTCTTCGGCAAACGCAGGCCATTCAGCGCCGCACGGGCTGACCGTGTTTCTCTGTCGTTGCACACAGTCGCTGACTTGGAAGGAATCTGCTCTAATCCAGCCCAGGGGTAAAAGTGAATTTCCTGAGAAAATTATGACTCACAGAACCTCGGTGCGTAGAAGGGAAGTCTCCTGTGTTCAGAGCTGTACCAGTTATCCTCATCCACCAGCCACTTCTCCTTCACTCACTTCGTTCAGAGACCGGCTGGCACTGGGGCAGCTGCCGAGAGCTACGTCCCGCTCAGCGTCCCGTGGGCAAATCCACCCGCGCTTCCCCAGGAGAAATATTTTGCCTGTAGCTGTCTCCCTCTCCCGTGCAAGGCTCCAAATCCCGTGAGCTGAACGGGCAGAGGCTGCGCAGGCACAAATGATCACGCGGAAAGGGTATTGACGGGGGGACAGTTTGGGCTCCGCTTGTAGGGGGAGTGGAAAGGAACAGTTGGAGGGACTGCAGCTGAGATAAAGCACAAGAGTGCAGGAAGGTTTCCATCTCCTGAAGATGCTGTAACTCAGGAGCCCCAGCAGAAAAGAGCTGCATCCCGCCGTCGAGCCGTTAGCACCGGTACGGGCAAGAGAGCAGTTTTTAACGCGCAGTTTGACTGGAAAGCACCCACGGTTCCACTAGAAGGACCTCAGGGTTGACTTGCTTTAAAAAGAGGCCAACCATAAACCATGGGGTCACTTGTTCACACAACACTTCAAAGGCAAATTGGAGCAGCCAAATTGTTTTTCCCCCACTAATCCCAACTTTCTGGTTTAGTGCTTTGCAGCCGGCAGTGAGCAGAGCCCTGGAGACCCCACCCTGCCAAGGGCAGCGCTGGGCTCACAGGCACCGGACCACGGCACAGAAAACACGGCCGTGGCCCAAACTTGGGCACAAACTTGGCCGCGCTGCTGGACTGCAGCTCTTAGGGTGCTAAGAGGATTTACAAAATGTATTATTTGTAATTCTCGCTGGGTTTTGTAATCAAATCAGACCGAAGCTCTGTGGTGCAAATGTAAATTCTTTTGTCTCTTAGCATCTTTCATAATCACCCATTGACATTGGTTTCAAGTTTGTTATTAGCTGAGACATCAAATGTTCCCGTGCCATATGTGTCCCTACAGAAGAAGCTGTCAAGTCGATTCGGGCTTGGTCTTTCAAGCGCTCAGGAGAAAGGAGACTCCCCGGATTAATTTGGAAACTTCCTTGCTGACTGCATCTGCCCTTTCCTGGCCGCACAGCTCGCGCTCCCAGACCAATTCGTTTGGCAGAAGTCACAGGAGCGTCGGTGCTAACGATGCCTGACACGCGGTATGGCGATGGAGTCCTTCATTACAGCCCCAAATACTCCAAACATTTCCTCCACTAGAACAGTTACAAACCTCCTCTGCAGGTTACAAAGGGAAGAGCAAGCCGGCGCCGTGCTGCAGAGCGACAGCAAAGCGAAGGCATTTTTATCACAGCCCAGCACCAAGAGCTCTCGGGGAACATGGGGGTTCTGTTAGAGGACTGAAATCTTTATTTGCCAGTAAAAATGTTGGAAAAAAAAATCAGAAAGGAGGTTTCACAGCAGTCATCTGCTTGAACAGAAAAAGAAGCAGATGAGTCCCTTGCTCACCCACACGAGCTGGGCCAGGGAGAGGGGATGGAGCAGAGATCTGACAGCAATGGTGGAAAGCAGCGGGGTTTGGTCCCGCGTCCCTGATGCTTCTCCGCTACCCCTGCCACGGGGGCAGGAGCTGGGCTGAAGCGCCCCACGAGTCAGCGCAGGAGGAGGCCGTGTGGTTGCTGCCTGTTGACTCAGGTTTGATTTAGTGGGTTTGTTCTCCCTTTCTCCCCTTAACGCAGACGTCACAGCGTTTGCTGGGCTTCTGGGTTTCTTTACTTGTATTTTATTGAGTGACGCGGCACGGCTTGCTGTGGGTAAGGCTTTTGCACTCCCTGGGAGTGGCGCCCGCCTGCTGCTCTCTGCACCTGTACTGCCTCCCAGGAGCTTTTCCTTTCGCTGGGCAGATTCCGAGCAGGAGAAATCAGCGGCTCCGCAGCGGCTCCGCAGCGGCTGCGGGGGGAAGAGGTGCAGGAGCGAATCCCCCAGGAGCACACAGAGCCCTGCACCAGCACACAGCAGTTTCGGTGAGGGCTGTTGGCCACCCAGCACTTTCAACACATGGACTTTGGAGACCGACTTTCAGCATCTGTTTTTTGTGAAGAACCGCTCACCGTGTGCCAAGATGGAAACTCTGGTCCGTCTCCACGCGCATGGGCTGTTTGCTTTGGGTTTTTCCTTTTTGCTTGGAGTGGGAGAAACCCATCTGCCACTGTTGGTGTTTTTCGCTGTGAACAGGAATCCTCGTTGCTGTAGTTTGCGGCCAGACCCTGAGCGCAAGCACTGCTTCCTCAGACCGACGACACAGGGTTTATTCGGATAATCTGGTATTCTTCAGCGTGGCTGACCTGAATCCATCCAACAGAGAGGCCGTGGCTGGTCCGAAACCAGAGCACGGGGTGGACAGGGCTGCGGTGGAAGCGGCAGAGCTGTGGCTTTCCTCCAAGACCACTCCTCCGTGCATCCCTGCGGGCACGGCTGGCCAGCGGAGCGGGGACAGGAGCTCTGCGCCCTCGAGCCGGCAACATCCAGCACCATGGCACAGGCAGACAGCAAGCAGCAACAGGCTGTGAGGTTTTTTTGGTTTTTTCCTTAATGTGCCCCACACCGAAGCAGCTCTGCCAGCAAAGCTGTTAGCGCAGACTGAGCAGAGAAGTGTGTCTGTCAGAAGAGACACCTCACCTCTGTGAGGAAGAAGAGATAAAGAGCTTTTTGTCAGCACTTCTGCATCTACCTCAGAAGCGGTGCTGGCAGCGGCCTGGTTAGGGTGAGGGGGGGATGCTTCACATTCCTGGAAGATGGAGCTGTTCCCTCAGGCCTGCCCAGGGACCCAGCCTGAATTTCAGCTGCTGCACGGGCACGGCAAGGCCCCGCGCTGCTGAGCCCAGCCGGGACTGGGGGCGAGACCGGGCCCGGGTGTGGCAGGGATTTGGGTGACAAAGGCAAGCACGCCAGAAGGGGAAAGTCACCTGGACCCATTCCAACTGCTTTAGTGAACAGAGCTTGTGCCCTAACAGCCTTGAGATGGAGGGAGTAAACCAACGGGGTCTTGTGGATTTACCTGGGGTTATTTTCCAGAGTCCTCCCAGGAAAAGGACAGGAAGGTGCAGCTGCAGGGCGATAACACCGAACAGCTAAAACTGCTTCCAAAGTGACCCCCTCTGTGCCCTTGGATAAGACATTGCACGTTAATGCCTGTAAATCTGATTATTCTGAGGATCTTAGCATCCACCTTCAACCAGAGCTCATCCAAACAACCTTTTATTCTTCAAAAGGGCGCCCATCACGATGTAAGAAAACAAAAGAGCACTGAACAGTAACTGTAGCCCATATCACTTTAATATCCTGCAATGCTTGCTGCTGCTCATTTCTGTGTGGAGGGGTCGTTGTGGGTTTTTTCTTATACAGACGGCAAATGGAGATCTATCTATGTAATTTGGTTTTGAAAGGGAAAATTCCACGTCAGTGAAACACAGCCATTGCTTGTTCAGAGACATCACGTTTTAAAGACTATGGAATAACAAGGATAAAGTATTTGTGCTTCTTTTCCAGGAAAGTTTCCAAGATAGAAAAAAGCCTCTGTATTATTGAAGCATTTAGTGTCTTTGTTATTTCTAGAGCCATTTGTTTAAGAAAAAAAAAAAAAATGTATAGATGCTAAACCAAAAGGCTGTGCTAATGAGCACCACGCACAAATTGCCAGCAGTGCTGTGTGACGTGGAAAAGCGGCACGGCAACGTGCACACAGAGCGCTGACGGGGCTGGGTTTTATTGTCTATCCTGGGCAGTTCAATAGTGTTCTTAAATATAGAGATAAAATTAATATTTCTCTTTTAGTGACAGATTTGACAATAAGAGGGGAGACAGGCTGATTTCCTTCACTCGGCGTGCATCCAGCACGGTGTCTGACCAAGCCTTTATGTTATGACAGTCGGACCGCTGCGGCCGGTTCTTTCGTGAAGCTGTGAAAGTTTCAGTGCAATAGAAATGAGAGGTGCCAGCATGACCTGCAGAAAGGAAAGAAACGGCTCAGAACCGCGCGGCAGAGCGGCACGCGCAGCCTACGCACACCGCGCCGTCCCTCGCGGGCGCCTGGTGCCAGCCCGGGACGCCCAAAGCTCGGCACTGCGCATCAAGGGAGCGTTTTGGGTTCACAACGTGAGCTGCGGGACCAAGAGAGGAGCAGTGGAGGATGCAGCGTTATGACCTCATGCGGATTCGGAAAGAAAACCCAAGCACAGCTCCGGTGTTGCTGCTGCCCTCGTTGTGCCATACTCCAAACCCCGTTACACCACCAGTGCAGAACAGTAAAATCATAAGTTTAGCTCGTGCTTCTCAGAATGTGGGGAGTTTTTTAGTCTTTTTGTAAGTAATGGCACAGTAAGTTATGCAAAAAGAGCTCAAAGTTTGCTGGGGAATATAAAATGAAGATTCTTTTCCTCCCACGCCTACAAGAGAGGTCAACAGCATTTTTAAAATGATGCCGTAAAGAACATGTATTATACTTAGTACACAACAGGTCAATGTTATCTTACGTATAACTGCATCCTTTTACCCCTCTTCATTTGTTTTGAGCCAGTATTTCCCAAATTCCGTGGAGAAATGAGCTCATTTTATCCCTAGGGATGCAACATTTCAACTAGAAGGTCAGTTCAGGACTGAAACAGTGTCCTCCCACACCTGCAACCAGCCACAGATGTAACATAAACAAACAGGAAAACTAATGTGCCATTCCAGGAGCAGCTGTGGGGGATTCTGAATAAGTAACACTTGTTCCACACAGAGCCTTTTTTTACTAAATCTGTTCATACTAGGATTAAAGATACCAAAGCTCTTGCTTCCAAAATACCTAGCACCTCCACAAAGCTCTAAGGAAAGCACTGCTGAGCAAAGATTTAGGCTTTTTAGGAAGGCTGGGAGCCAGCGGTGCCATGACTGAGATGCAACGCTTACCTGAGGGTCCTCATGGATCTTCTGAGCATCCTTCTCATAGCTGTCGATGTACAGCCGCACGGTTGCTCCAGCGCTGCCAGTACCGCTTAGCCTGAAGATGATCCGGGAGCCATCGGAGAAGATGAGCCGCAAGCCCTGGTAAGAGAGGAGGAGAGAAGGGTCTCTCAGCTGCACACCTCGGGTAGCCAAGGTATTTTCCATGGGACCCAGCGTGGCTACGCCTGACCTGCAGGATCCCAGAGCTCCGACTCTTTGGGGAGCCACAGAAGGCTCCCCTATCATCTTCTCCCCACACCCGGAGGAGCGAGTGTCCCTCCTAACCCAGGCTGGAGAACTTGCTAGAGCTCCTCAACATGAAGCGCGTTGCTGCTGTAAGGTCCCTCGCCCCAGCGCTTGCTTGGAAACAGGAACCAGGAACCGATTTTCTGTCAGACACAGCATTACCAGCCCACCTTCCTGCCACGGAAACAGGACGTAAAGAAAGTGCTCCTGTCGTCCCACAGGCAAGGCAATCATTCCTGCAGGATTTCTGCATTATCCCTTCCCACTTACTGTGCTTCCACACGATGCTGTCAAACCAACCCATCTACAGGACATTTTTAATTCAATCATCTCTGGTGACGGGTCACTCATCCCACGTGTATTTAACAGCCCTGTGCGTTCTGGAGCCTGGAACTCAGTCCCCCGTTACAGCCAGCCTGCCCCGCTGCCTGCGCTCCCAGGGACGGGCACACAGGGAGTGCCGTCAGCGCAGGGCCAAATGCACGTAGGGAGGATTCACTTGCAGCGACCTGGGGGTCTAGTGCTAGAGAGAACGACCCAACGGCAGGGTTTGTGCCTCGTGCTGCAGCGGGGTTTCTGCCCTTCATTCACACAAACCCTTTCTCGGCCACTGACCCAGCGCCCAAAGGATCCCCCCTCAACTCAGCGCCGTCACTCCTTCCCCTTCGAGATGGCTGCAGGGAAGCTCTGCTCCCGCTCCGGGCTGGATCAGCCTCCAGACCCTTCCCTCTCCAAGGCAGCAATTTCCCTCACACAGGGCAGGATCCCACCAGCAAACACAGGGCAGAAAAAAAGTCTTCCAAGGGACAAATGCCATGTTTGACTTTAAAGCAGGTGCAAATGCAACGCACAAAGATTAAGCCCAAAATGCACAGTGCAACACCCCTCCGAGGTCACATTCAGCCCAGGAGAGGCTGTGCCCACCTGGTTTCTGGAGACGCTTCCATCCACGGGATCATTGTACTCAAAATTATCAGCTTTCTCGACCGTGTAGACTTTGTCACCGCAGGACAACTGCTTCCCCACAAACGAGCGGTCAAACATCACAGTCTCCAAGTCCTTCATCATTTTGTTAGCTGCCTCTGCATCCACCTCCTCATAGTCGTACCTACAAGCAGCCACCACAAAACACAGATTAGGAAGGGGAGGCTGCAAGGAGCAGCAATGTTTTGTGACGCACTTGTTTGAACACTGCGGCCTGCCCCACAGATGTTCTCTACTCCCTTCCTGGAAGGAAGGGAGAAAAGAGAGGAGGATCTGTGTGCAGCAACATAGCTACGATCCAACACAAATCCGTGGGATGCACTGCAACGTATCACAGGCATTTGGCATGAGGAGAGATGAAAGTGCAAATTGTGCTGCCTTACACAAGGCACGTCGCAGACAGAGGGCCAGGCTCCAGCAATGCTGACTGCAAAGAATTCATTCTAATTCTGCCGATAGCATCTCGACAGGTTCCTCACGATAACAATTTTGCCTGCACATCCTCCTGTGCGTCCCCAGAGCAAAACACAGGTGCGATTGCAGCACACGATAACATCCCGGTGCCAGCTTTGATCTCGTTAACCCCGGTAAGAGAGGCAGCAGAGAGCGGCTGAAGCACACATTGGGATCCGAGACTCCGTACTCCCATTGCCAGCGTCATCTGCGTCGCTTTTATTTACCCGGCTGGCTACATGGAGCACGCACAGGCTTGCCAACCTGCCCGCCACTGCACTTAGCTTGCTACGCAGACGTACCTCTGGTGGTAAAAGACTGCCTTTTTATTCTAGACTTTGGCATTTTTTCCACAGGTTTAAATGCCTCAGATGTATGCTGGCTTTGTGGCATGGGGTTAAAAAAAAAAAAAAATGCAAGTGATTTCATTTTGCAATTTGAGACAGAATTTTCATGTAGGTCTTCCATGCTGAAAGATTTCTGCCTAATGCTTTCAGTCCTGACAGTGTTCCCAGCTTTGCTTATGTGCAGGTTAGTTCTCCTTCCCTTTCCATCTTCCATGTCTACTCCAGTTAAATTTGAGTATTTTGGAACTGGACAGAAACTCAACCAGTGGCAAGAAAGACTCTTGCAAGAAAAAAAAATCTCCGTTGAAAGAAAAAAAAGATCCCTTGCATATATAAAATGTACACCCTTTGCAGACTTTGATACTTACTAGATTTATGTTCAGAACAACAAATCCTAAACTGGACATTGTGAAAGGTTAAGGTGACCCCACCGTTTTATTTGACCCAGATATGGTAGCACGTGCTGGCGCTGCCACTGCTTGAGTCTCTGACTTTGGAGGGTCAGACACAGGACAGAGGGAAGCACGAGGCGTCAGGAGCGCCGTCCCCACCTGGTGAAGAAGTTCCTGCCGTATTTCTGCCAGTGATCCTTCATGATGTCCTCCACGCTCTGCTTGCGGGTGGCCAGGATGGACAGCCAAGCCAGGACGGCCCACAGCCCGTCCTTCTCACGGATGTGGTCGGAGCCTGCAGAGAGCCACAGCAGAAACACATTTCCCACCTCCTTCCATGTGAGAGTCTGTGCTACAGCCCTACCTTGTCTTCTCTCCTCCATCCAACTGGCAGCTGTACAAACTCACAAATGGAAGGCATTTTGTGAGCCTGATCCCTGCTGTATTGTTAAAACGGTTCAAGATATCATCTGCTTTTAGCTGTAGCCCAAATAAAACATTCGGCCTCTTTTAACACACACACACACACTCTCATTGTTCACAGATCTTTAATTCTGTCCCAAGGAAGTAATGGGGAATGCACAGTAAAAAGGTCATTTTAAAAAAATGAGGAAGAAAAAAAAAGCAAAGGAACAGCTCAGGAAGGACTAACATCAACCTCTTCAAGCAGCTGTCACGTACCGTCTGCCAAATCAGCATACTCTGATCAGCACATACTCTGGCTGAGCACCAAGAAAAATGTCAGCCCTCGCTGAGGAAGCCAAACCCTAACGACTCCAACACTACGCTGCAACGGAGAGACGAGCAGCTCGTTGGACGGCAAACGGCAGCGCAAGGAGGGACTTCATTCACGTGCGCAAACCAGAAAGCGCCTCATGCCTGCTCTCACTCCCATGCGCCGGGCACCGGAAGGCTGCGAAAGATCCTGCTTTGCCTAGAAGAGGATTCCTCCAAAGCAAGGACAGAGAGCAGGACGCCGTCAGGGGCCAGCCCAGCCTTGCCCTGGGAGGGCACCCGACAGGGGCTGACAGCCTGCACAGCACCCAGGGGAAACCCGAGAGGGTGTCGCAGCTTAGACAGCACCCCGAACACCTAAATTAAACGAGGGATCAGATGGCAGCCCAGAATACACCCAGCCCCTCCGTGCTTCTGGCTTGTGAGTTCGGCGCTGCACCCCAGATGCACAGCTTGTGAGTTTTATCCTTTGAGCTCTGGAAAACCTCCAAACAGGTATTCATGAAATCGCAAGGAGCCAGGCTACGCCTGCTAATGCAGAGAGCGCTCCGGAGCGGCCATTCTACCCTCCCAAGGATTGCCAGAGTGGGCAGTTGTCTGAGGAGAACGGCTGGGGGCTGGGGCGCGGGTTATGTGGCGCTTTACACAAATCCCACTATTGTGGACGCGGCGATAAATTATCCTCGTGGTCCTTTGCAGCACAGAGAGCTGTGCAGAGGTGATGGAGAGGAATGCTAACTAAACAGAAGTCCCATGTGATGTATCAACTTATTGCTGGAATAAAATACCCAAGGAAGCAAGCAGGAATTCTGTCATGTCGCATTACTCTAATTGCTCCTGGACTCCAGTCCCACCGGGTCGCAGTTTGTTTCAATTTTTACCGGGCCTATTTGCCTGCTCCTTCACCTCTCTCCCCTTCAGCACTCACATTCTGTCCGGCTCCAAACAACTCCTCATTAACTCCCTATCAACCAACCTTCCTCGCCCCTTTTCATTCTTAAAGTGCATTTGCCAGATGGACAAACTCCCTTTGCGCTGCGGGGGAAGTCCAACACTCCTGGGACCTTTCTTAATCTGTTCCCCCTCAGAACTGCTTCAGTTCCTGGCCACTGGGACGTGATGCTGCACGGCCAAAATCTCAGACCTCTCCCTCAGCCCCTGCTGCAAAAATGGACTCGGTCACTTTTACTCGCTATGCAGAGTCACTCACCTACTGGGCGATGGAGACAAACGATGAGCTCATTGCTCATACGATAAAAGATGGAAACAATTTTGGAGAGCTGCTCATTAGAGACCATCTCCTATCAAGCAGCTCCATGAATCATTTGCTGCTTTTTGTTTTTATTTATTTACTGAAATGCCGGTGCCTTCTCATCAGCCGAAGCCCAGAACATAAACTTGACACATGCTGAAATCATTCAGGGCAAAACTCCAAAATCTTTCTTTACTCACGATTTACTTCAAGATTTCTTTACAGCCATAGCACATTTTCCAAAATTCCCCTTTCCTTCCAACCTGAGGCCAAATCCTGTATATCAGAATAGCATCTGATTGCTAAAATACTGCGACGGAAGGCTGTTGCAGCCCCACAGCAAACTGCTCTCAACCAGACTCTGTGATGCCATTCCCTCCGCTACAGAAACGCTGGGGTAATCCTTCCGTGTCAATTTGCGCACCCCAGTTCCACAAAGCACTTTATTTCAGGTATCTGGGGTTTTAAGGCCATCCCTGCTCTGTGAGACACCCACGCACAGGCTAAAATGTTTTTATGAAATACGGGGTGGTGGAATGAAAATACACAAAGTTTGAGCCTGAAATCATCCAACCTAAACTCCCCCAAGACCCTGTGCCTTGCATATCCTACCAGCTGCCCCCAGTCTTCAGAGAATAGGAAAAACAAGACCTTGAGGAGAATTCAGACCAGATAAAACCCAGCCTTTGTGCATGAATTAGTTGCTGACTTCCTGCAGGCAGGGAAGGCCCCGTTTCCACAGTCAGGACATTAAAACCACGTGGTAGATGCCACGGGAGGACTCCGAAACTGCCGAAGCCTCCCAAGAACCCTGCGTGTTTTGAGCACGCCGCTCCGATGCGGAGTGAAATCTGCTCACTTTAACTTCCCTGCACAAATAATAGTTTTGTGTCACGTGCACACCCCTAGTAAATTCCTTAAGATGTTCACTTTGTTTCTCAGTAACCTAATAACTTGCTTAGACTGTTCAAAGGCAAGTGTTAATTTAAACTTTATAAATCATACCTTGTTTTTAGAACAGGAAAATGAGGGCCCTATTAAGCTCAGAGATTTAATAGTGACCTGAAACCTTCCCTAATAAAACTGCATGCTCCAAACCATATTTCTTTCCAGAAATGAAAACATTTAGAAGCTTTTCCTGGCCACCAAGAGTTGAAAAATACATTTAACACTGCACTTAATCCCCATAGACTCAGTGACCGGGCTAGTAAAGAGGCCCTTAAACTTCCTGCGTATCTACACATGCCTTCCTAAACAACTGAAAGGAGAGCTAGCTCTTGCCTGACAAAACTTTTGGCATTGTGTGTGTTTCCAGCACTGACTCTTGCAAGCTCTTTCTTATTGTGCTATTTTAGAAGCACTAACAACTACATATGAAAGATAAATCCCAAGCTACCCAGCACAATAAAGGACTAAGAGGAAGAATAATATCATCACGGGTGAAATCAGAAATGCCGACTTACCAGTACCAAAACTTTCCTCTCCACACAGAGACAGTTTGTTCGCATCCATCAGGTTTCCGAAGAACTTCCAGCCAGTCGGAGTTTCATACAAAGCAATCTTTGTAGCATGGGCCACCCTTCAAAGGTAAGAAGGCCAAGTCACATCACAGCTGGACTCTTACCGCTCCCACGTGAAATACTGCAGTAGGGGCTTCAGAGGCTACCAAGCATCTCTTTTGGGGTAACACAGAAGGCAGGCCATGCCACCCTTTTGGTTTTTTACAACGAGCAATTCTTTGTACAGCAGAATTTTATCTATTTTATCCCAGTGTAACCTTTGGGAAAGGGTGGGATCCACAACTAAAGAATAAATATAAACACAGAGCTCTTCTAAAGCAATTTTAAGTTGTGCACCTCAAAGCATTTAACAAAGAAAGTATCACTATCAATTTTTTTTTTAAAAAGGGTGGGGAGGATCATTTGTTTGGGCTTATCTGTTGAGATGAGAAAGAGCCAAGTGCAGAGCCCAGTTCTGCCATGTCCCCAAAGAGGATTTAATTCATTGAACTTCACTGCCTCCCCTTGGCAGCCAGCCCGCAGCAGCCCTGGCACTGCCTCACCCTTCACGCGGACCCTGCGCTCACTCTCCGCTACAGACACCTGTTAAACCACAAAAAAAGGGACAGTCCCTCTCCTTGGCAGGGCTCCCCTCCACCACAGCGCACAGATGCTACCTGTCGAGAGCTCCGCTGGTGGGCATGCTCCGGGCAAAGCCACGGACTCCAGTCTGCTGGAAATAAGGGATACTGAAAATATTGGCAGCGATGACGGCCACGGAGTCAGAGGGGTTCACAAAGAAGCCGTGTTTCCCGAGAATCATGTTGCGATCCTGGTGAAGACAAGAGAGAAACAGCTCTATCCCCGCTCAGCGCAAAAAGGCTGCAATGGCAGAAGTTGTGCTACTTGGCAGGTGCAGCCTATACACCCAACTACTCCGAGAGATTTTTGACGGCACTGAAATAAATACAGTTTTGAAAAAGTTAAGTAGTAACACCTGTATAGTATTTCATCTTCCTGCTGATTTTTCACAGCCTTTAAAGCTATTAAAATACATTATTAACACAGTAGCCAACTATTCCGTGGTGGCAAACTGCAGCAAGTGGTTCACTTCCATTTGCACTTCCAGAAGGGAGAGAGGGAGAAGAAAGGTCTTTGCCTCCATCCTTCTCTGCTTAAAAGCAGCTGAGCAGTCAGCCCCCCACAGCTGACTAGAGGGCAAAAAGGTGAATAGAGAACAGCCCGTTTACCCCGTCTCCATCAAAGGCGGCTCCAAAGTCGTACTCGCCCGTCTTCATGGTCTGGACCAGGTCGGCAGCGTAGGTTAAGTTGGGGTCGGGATGGTGGCCACCGAAGTCCTCTAGCGGGGTGCAGTTCACAGCTGAATTTGCTGGGGCTCCAAGCTCCTCACACAGGATCTTTTTTACGTAAGGGCCCACAACTGTCATGGCAAAACATGGAGAGGAAATGAGTCAGTCTCTGCCCTCGGGCAGCTCTGCACCAGCCGCGTAACCACCCAGGCCTCTGGTCTGGAGACAAGAGAAACAAGATGCTAAGAAAGCTCAAGTGCTCCTGAAAATGTCTATTGAAAGAGACTCACAAGCATGGTTTATACATCAAATTATATAAAACAGTCTAATGATCCCATTTTTGTACTCAAATATTTATGGGCAGACCTTTGCCTAACTGCTGTGACCTCCGTGGGACAGTGACTGAGGTAAAGTCTGCCAGGGCAGCTCTGATCACAGCATCAGCACTACCATCCTCTGCCTCTCAAGTGTGGATTGACGTGCGTGAGCCACACAGCATCCCCCCAGAACCCCACCGACATCTCTGCCCTAGGCCAATTCTTGAGTCCAAACATTTAGCAAAAGAAAACAATGTAAAGCTATAAAAAGTTTGCCTGCAAAAAGAAAAACGTAGCATGCTACAAAACAAAAACCAAAAAACAAGTGATGGATATAAATTCCAGAAAAAAGCTTTCTCTCTGAAGTAGATGGCAAAGCCCCGGGGACAACCAGCCCCCCCTCAATACGCCAAGCTCAAGCCCACCCATACCTCCGTGCATAGCGTCTATGCGAATCTTGAGGTGGTTTTTCCCCGAAAGCAGTTCCTTTAACGCACTGAAGTCAAAGATGTTCCTCAGCATATTCGCATAAGCTTCTACTGAGTCCACAATTTCCACTGGGAAAACAAACAAACAAAAAAAAAGTAGAGACCAACTCTCACAGTCTGAAATTTTTATAGAAAAGTCATTTTGCTACACATGGCACTGTGCTGACAGTCCTTCGCGCACAGGGCCAGGGCTCAACATAAAGCCTTTAAACATCCCATAGAATCATTTCATAAAGACAATAATAATGGTCCTGTATTAAGAATTTAATTACAGGCTGTCACTGCTGATCGGATTAGAGACCAAACGGACCAACAAAATCCTTAAGACAAACACTGTTCCCAGCTACAGCTCCCTGGACATCTTTCAAAAGGGCTCAGTCCCACTTCGCTTACCTGAAGAGTGGGATTAAAGGGAAAAAAAAATAAAAAAATAAAAAAAATAAAAACAGATCTCCAATTTCCACCAAAGTCAATGGGAACTGTGCACCTAATGGTCTGACAAGGTTCCAGCTTTGCAATTAACCATGTAAAGAGAGAGCCATGAAAACCCTATTAACAGAAAAATCCCACTGTACAGAAATGGGGGCTGAGAGAAATACCAACTTTTCTAATACTTACGGTGTTTTTAAAAAGTCTTTTTAAAATGCCTTTTTATGTTTCACTGCTGACAAAACTCACATGTGAAATGCAACGGCTTTCCCACTCAGAGATACAGCTTTTATGTATGAAACCATGGAAAAGAATCAGTTACAAAAATTAAACACTAACACTATAATTTTTAATCAGGAAAATACACTTTAACTGCAGAGCTGTCTGTTTTGCAAGTACCTGTTAATGGTAGCCTTACAGGCAAAACAGCCTCTGATTTTAGTGAAGCTTGATGGATCAGATTTACCTACTGAAGCACAACCTTTTGTAGGACAAACAATGATATAATTTATGTATCTACCCAAGGCAAGATACAGGCCAAAAAATAAAAAATGACAGGATGCCAGGGTGACCAGGAGCAATGTCCTTGCTTGGATTATCCAACAGATGAGAAGGAGAGGTCAGAATGGCCATGTCTGTCCTCCAGACACACCAGATGTCCTTGCCTGTTCATGGCAGGTCCCCGCTAACGCCACCGGAAAGGAAATTTTCCAAGAGGAAGAACAGTTATTTACCTGTAAATGGTTTAAATTTGTTCTCCAAGTCAAACTGCTGTTTCCCAATGGTGCCCAGGTCCACGTGAAGATCTGGGCAGATGGCATACTCTTCAATTTTCTTGCTGATTTGGAAAATTTTATCTGTGATACCTTCAGGAGCAGGACCTGCAAGATAAAATGCGCAAGGGGGAAGATGCTGAAGAATCAGACTGCAAGAGGATTGTACTTCAGAAGCACAGCAAGAGAGCTGAGGATGGGAATACCTCCCTTGGAGAGGAGTATCAGGGTATGAGGGGAATGTTTAGGGACCTTTGGGAAACCCACTGCTCAGGGCACTGAACCTCTGTTATATTAAGACAGTTAAATTAAGTTCCTTCAGGTCAACACGAGAAATGGCTGAACAGAAACAAAGCAAATCAAAACAAACCAAGCGACCTTACCTCCATTGGCAATGTTGAATTTAATGCCGAAATCCCCATTGGGCCCACCGGGGTTGTGGCTGGCTGTCAGAATGATGCCACCGATGGCTTTGATCTTCCTGATGATGCAGGACACCGCTGGGGTGGAGAGAATGCCGTTCTGCCCGATGACCAAGCGGCCAATCTGAAAATGAAAGAAAAGCAAAACAAACTCCTGTGAGTCCGAAATCCTAAAAGCAGCAAAATCGCCAAACCCCCAGACGCTGGCGACAGGAAAGCAGAGCCCCCAGGAGGTGTGCTGATGGCAGAGGTGCTGCTTCTCTGCAAGCCAACTGCTTCTTCCTGGGAGGCTGCTGAAGCTCCCCGCTGCGTACGGTGGAGGTCAGCACCTGACCCCGCTCTGCTGTGCCTTTTTAGCATTTCCCTTTACGAACGCTGCAGCTCAGCTAGAAATGGCAGCTTGCACTGAAGAGCTGAGCTTTCCAGAGGCATCTAAACCACCATCAAAAAGAAAAAGAAACCCAACTCTTTGGCTGTGGTCTCAAATTCTGCTTTCAAAAGACAGAACGGGATTGAGAGAAGTCAAAACAAAACAAAAATTGAACATCATCACTACTCCCATGGGACCAGCCCCAGATTCTCTTCCTTGCAGCAGGTAACACACCTCCTTCCCAAAAATTTAGTAGCATCACTGAGATTAAATCCAGACCAACGTGCTAAACAATCACAGTAATCCAGATCCAGTTGCTGGAGTTCATGTAATAAAACAGAAGATGAATCTTTTTCTGAAGAACATGCTCCTTACCACAGCCCCCAAATGAGGTGATAGAGATTTAAAAAAACACCAGACTGCTCTCCATCAGCCAAGGAGATTAGACCTCGTATACGACCGAGAAAAAAGGAGGAATTTCATTCAAACACAAGATAAACCAGAAAACAAAAGGCAGCGTTCCCAGCCTGAAGGTCCACGTTCGGTGCTAAGCCAAGGGCACTGGATGACTGCGATTCCTCTCCCGCGGCACCGCCTGGTGCTAAGCCCCTGCTTCGCTGCCGATCGGTTATTACATGCTACAGCTGTCACACACCAGCTGGGCGAGCGAGGCGCCGCTGAAGGAACTGCACCTCTAGCAAACAAGGAGCAGAAATGTGAACCAGCAGTTTACAAACCCTTCTTTCAGCTGGTCAGAGTAGCTAATATTACGGCCTCGCAGTGCCCGTCTAACAGGCTGATCGCACGACAAATTTTACACACCGTACCCGTAGCCCAGTCTACACTTTTTTCCCCATTCTCAGTCCACGCCTTGTCTCGTGTTTTATTCCAGCCTCCAAGTCTTGCTCCTTCAGTTTCACTGAGAACGGAAGCTCCTCTCTAAAACTTCATTTTTTGTTTCCCATCTTCCCTTCAGGGGTCACATCCAGCCACAAGGCCCTTCCGCACCGGTGCTCTGCCAGGCCCCGCGTGCAGCTCAAGGAGTGGCAAAACAAGGGAGTTGCTCTCCCAAACCACACAGGAGCTGCAGGAGAGCTGGGTGAACACATCAAAAACATCATCCTGACTTACCCAGCTCGTCCTCCCCACACACCTGAACTTCAGCGTTTGCATGTGCACTGCTGCTCCCGCAGCAAGGAAGGAAAAGAAGCAAGAACTCGTCTCCATACCAGCTGCTCTCTGATTTGGGGTCCTCCTTGGCTTCCAGAGGTTTTCAGCTGTCATTCTGCCCCATCCAACGCTAAATTCTTTATGGTAACCACTGGAAAAGGCTGCTCAGTGTAGCAGTGTGCTGAGCAATTTACACTTCAATCTTTTCTAATTCTCTGGAATTTCTTATGGGAAAAATCTAACGAAGCAGCAATATCTTTCAGAGAATGCTCAAAACAGACCCGTTCACAAACAGACCCACTTTCTGTGTAACTTGGGCTACAGCACTTTGAAGCAACCCAGGTAACACTTCCACCCTGATTTTACTGAAAGCCCCACTAAGATGCACAGGGGCAGTAAAGGAGACCTCCCCCTTCCTCCCCCAGTAACGCAGGCTGATGCTTTCACACCGAAACCATGGTTTGCAGACCAAGGAAACTGGTTTCTACAGCTCCATCATGTCTGACCCCACATTTGTAGAGGTAACAGCACCTGTCTCTGCACACACCGAGATTTTTGCGTACTCAAACCACAATAAGCATTTTTTTTTATATTTTAAAACATCCTTGGACCCATCCCTTCTATTCTACAGAGCAAGACGAGCACAACGCTGATAGCCACAGGTATCAGTCAGACTGTATAAAAACAATCAATGAAAAATATCAAAACCAGCAGCAAAACTAGATTTTAGCCAGGCACAGGCCCCACTGCTGGAAAGAAGTGCATGAGAAGAGTCTCAGCTGGTGAAGGTCAGTCCAATCTCATCTTTACCAGCAGAAAATCTCTCCTCGTGTCCAGCAGTCCCAGCAGCAGACTGGCTCTGGTGAACATTTCCCAGCTCTTCTGCTCAGCCCATACACTGACTTAAGAGGAATACACTAATTTGCAATGCCAAAGGATTTTTTTTTACCCAAGACAGAAAATATGTTGACTTTTTTTTTTTTTTTAAAAGAGTTCTCTGCTACTCTCCCATTCACCACTAATTACCCTGTTGTGATCAGATAAGCTTCTCTGTCAAACAAATTCCTAAGAGCCAGGTCTCAGCGTAAAGTTTGCTGTGCACTAAGAGATCCAGGACAGACAGCAAAGCCTTTTTTTCTTAGAAAGCAGAAAGAAACAAAGACAAAACCCCAGTGCCCCGAGTCTTGCAGTGCATGAACCGTGCTCTGCTGCAAACAGACAAGCCTTCTGTTCTGCTTCCAAAACACAGATTTCCAGCACAATCAGAGATTACTGTTGCCACGCACTTGCTTACTCTCATCTTACTTCAATTTTCCCGGGGTACTTATCGCATAGCCACAACTTAGACCTGCTGAGAAAAAAACCAAGCCTGTGTTTTGCCTTTTCATTTGCTGAGCGAGCTTCTGCTGAGCTGCCACCGACCAGCGAGCCGTGGCTCTACCAGTTCCCTCTCATCCGAACAATATCAGGGTTTTAGGATCTGATGGAGAGCCTACGAAACCCACAGGTGTCAATAGCTTGCAGCATGTCAAAACACAAAACTAGAACACACAAAAAGTCAGTAGTATTTATTTTCTTTGCTGCATGCGTATTCCCACATACTTCTATCCAACTGCATCACTTAAAGTGAAAAAAAACCCAGTAATTTCCAGACTACCAAACTGATTTTCCATTTAAAAGTTAACTATTAGCAGTTAAATAAAGTCTTTGGGGGAATTAAATCTCATAGTGAATAATTTATTATGGTTTTCTGCATTTAGCAGCCACACAAGTATAGGAATTTAGTCATTTAACGTGTACCAACCCCATTGGCAGCAGCCATTTGGACTATCAGTTCCACTGCAGACTTATTAAGGTACCTCCCATCACCTCCAACTACCATAGAAGATCCTTGTCGATCTCTTAGGTCTATGGAAAAAAATATACTCTGGATAAAATTCTGCAAATAGTTCGTCTTGGATTCAAAATAAAAGGTCTTCTTCCGTAATCCACTGGTTCCTGGTTTCTGATCGTTGTAAGGAGCTGTTGGCACGGTCAACAGAGGCAGAGGAGCGCCTTCCATGTTCTTTTTTCACACAAAGGCATTTAAAAAGTAAATTATACCAAAATACAGAAATCAATCTCGATACCAGCAATGGCCCACCTATGAGACAGAAGTTCAGTGAAGTTGTTGAGCACCCAAAAATAGCTCCTTGAACCTTGAGCTGAATGTAGTTTCTGTAACTGAAGACGTTTTCTTGCACTTGTTGTGGAGGATCAATGTCACAGAGAATACACAATTCCACGTTGCTGTCCCTCACTCACTGAAACGGCTGGGAAAAGGGGACTTTTGTCTTCTCTGTCATCTTCTGTTCTCCACACGCACAACTCCTCGCCATTCCACGCTGTCACCCACTGGAGCCCACCACCGTCAATCCATCCGGTCCTCCCCTAGGGCACGGGCAAGGAGGGAGGCGGCGAGCAGCTCAGCCCCCTGCTCGGATGCACCGACGCGCTGCCCCGGCGCGGAGCCCAGCGCTTTCACCAGCCAAGCAGATCTGCACAGCAGCGCCAGGCCGCTGGCTGGGGCCGGCCGTCACGCCGCTCCCCGGGAGGTACGGCTCCAGCGGGCACGGCAGCGCTCCGCCAGAGTTATTTTGCAAAGTCTGGTGAGTTAAAGGTCACTCTTAAAATGGAAGGCAACAGATCTGTTACTGACAATTTGCTCCGACGACTCCTGCTCTGACAACCTGACTTCTCCATGGGCTCCCTCTCAAACACGGGGACGTTATCCACGATGAACAGTGGGTCAACCTTTGCTTGACTAAGAAAAATCCACAGTAGCTAAAAAGCCACAAGAGCAATGGTTTCAACTGAATACTCACAAAAGTGAGTGTCACAAAAGTGTCACCCACAGTTATTTAAAAAAAATCAAAAATCTAACAAATGTTTTGGAAAATTGCATCTGAAAACACTATTCATTTTGGAGCACCTTAAACACATACAGAAGAGACTAAGAAACCAAGAAACTTTTATGAAACATCATCTTCCTGAACACAGGGAAGGTAACTTTGAATGCTAGATTGAAACCAGAGTTTCCTCCAAACCTCTTCAGTAACATTTGGAACCCTTTGTCTGAGCTGCTAGAAACAATTTATAGCTATTACTGTAGCAATTAAAGAACATCATACACTTTGTAACGACCCAGTTCATCCCATTATTAAAAAGCTGGGGGGAAAAGGAGATGTGCACACAGCTGAGTAGTGACAATTTAAGAAGGTGCTCATGGGACTGTTAGCTGAGGTGCCGATTCTGTCACTGCTCCAATAATCGACAGATTTTCTTCCGAGGGGTAAAGAGATCCTGTTATATGCATCAGAACGTTAAAATCAAGCTGGGTAATTTGCATGAGACTGAGGAGAAACCTCATGACTGAAGGCAGAAAAACACCTTCAGAAAGGCTCTACCCGACCTTCTGTGAATGTGTCAACCAAGGGAGGTGAGGAGCCAGGCAAGCTTCCCTAGGGAAGGAATTTAATTCCTAAGGAAGGGGAATTTAATGTAGGTTTGCTCTCAGAAAGCAAAGCTATCTGAGCCATCCACGGAACCCCGAAGGCTGCTGCCCCACCAACGCAGGCTTGCCCAAGGGGCAAACGCTGGCTTGGACAAAAGCTGGGATGTTGCAGGGCGTTGGCCTGAACACACCGCACATGAACTGAGCTGCCTGATCCACCCAGACCCCTCTTGCCTCAGCGCCCCAGAAGCCATTTATTTTGCATGGGCTCAGAATCTGATTCCTTCATTCTTCTCTTTTCCCCACCAAACGAGACATATTTTACACCAACAGCGAGCCTGCCTGGGCTACGCAGCTAGAAACAACTGGTTTGTATCGTACACATCCATGCCATTTCAGCCTCCGGCAGCGATATTTCCATGCAAAGGCACAGGTTTCCCTCTAGTGGCATAAACAAAATCCAGCCCCCAAAATCCAGTCCCCTGGCAGGAAAAGGCCTAAGCAGGCTCTTCTGTTCTTATTCCCAGCGAGATACGCTCACTGTCCTGCGAAATCCCGCGGCATTAAGTGACAGGAGGAGGGCACAGGACACCTACCAGCTCCAGGGGCTGAAGAGAGAAGATGCACGTGGAGTTACCGGCAGGGAAAAGGCCTGTGCAGGGTTAGGAATCTGTGTGTGTAATTAAGTGCGCATGTGTTGGACAGAGGAATCAAACTAAATTAGGATGGGGAGGAGGGGTTGGTCATTAGTGCCATGCTTATGTACATAAAATGAAACACACTCTAACAAACAAAATATAAAATTCCGTGATGAGCTAGCACAGGGACAAGAACAGCATACCCACATGTGCATCACTAATTGGGATGAACTAAATCACCAGTAATTGGCCAACCAGGACTGGTACAGGGGCTGGCGATCACACAGGTGCCAGGAGATTTAGAGGTGAAAAAAGTTCACCGAAGGTGGATCCTGACCATCTTAAGGACTGGAGCAGAGACTGGGGAAGGCTCACTTCATCTGTGATCTGGGAGGCTTTGCTTGGATGACTGTGATCGTTACAGACCACTTACAGCCTGGAAAGGAATTCAGCAGGTCATCTGCTCCCTCCCCAGAACTGGTGCAGGATCAAATACACCCAGGGCATCCTCCAGAAAGCTGAAATAACTTGTGCTTCGAACCTTTTTCTGCTGGTAAGCTGTGTCAGTGCATAACTAGCCTTGCAGTTAGAAGTGCTTTCCTACAATCTGCTGTACACCTCCCTTGCTGTGGTTTAAGTCCTCCCGAGCTGACACAGAAAGCAAATGGATCGTAATCCTCTTCCTGACGACTTCTTACATACTAAAAAAAATCCTTTAGCATAGAGACTCTGAGTGCCCTCTCTTTGCTACAGTAAACAACCTCCATTTCCTTAGCTTTTCCTCGTGGTCATGTTTCCTCGGTCTCTGATTCCTGACGGCAGTCAGAGGATGGTGAGGGTGTTTCCCCCTCCAAAGCGCCGATCTGCCGTAGGCAGGGACATTTGCTAGCTTAGATCCCCTTTTATTGTCTTGCACTTCAGACATGCATGAACACAGTTAAAACTAGGAACTAACTGTTGACTTTGGTTAATGATAAAAAGACAAACAAGACTACTTTGAGAGGCTTTGAACTTCAGTAAAACATTGCAGAGCACGCCAGCCTCCTCCCTTGGCCTGATACCGTTGGTCCCTGCCCCATCCCTCTCGCCCTGCGTCAGCTCTGCCACCTTCCCTCATCCCACCCACCTGGGGCTGTGGCTCTCTGGAACCTTCCCCAAGCCTGGGACCAGGCAGCCAGGCTCTCCCACTGACGCTAATCCAGCCTCAGCACAGTCTTCCTCCAACCTACATCTTATATTTTGACATTCAGGTAAGCAAAATAGTTGCGAGAGGGAAAAAGCACTGTGCAAAAGCCAGACTGACCAGGAAGTGTCTCTTCTCATCCCCTGCAAACACCCTTGGGTCAGGCTTCTCCACGGTCCAGGATGCTCTCTCCTCCATGAGCAGCCCCTCTCCTCTCCTTCAGCTTCTTCCCATTCCTCTGTCTCCCACTTCTCTCTCCCCGTTCAGTCGGCATTATCCTTATGCTCTTTTTCTGTGATTTAGTCAAAAAGCTACACTGCATGAAACCCCAGGGAACAAATGGAGCCAAATCAGGTATTCTGCAGTTATTTTGTGACTTTCCTTTAAGACAGAAATCACATTTCCCTCGCTCCTGCCCACAGAAAAGTTCTAGTCCCCGCACTGCTGCCTGCCCACTCACCGTAAGAGGGTGCCAAGAGCCCTGAAGAACCCCACTGTTCGGCTGCCAAAACCCTGCACTTTCTGCCCAGCACAGCTCTGGTCCAGGCAGCCACCGCTGTGTGTGACACACGGCGATGCCAAGACAAATGCAGCCAAAGGAAAATAAACAGACCAACTGCAAGCCTATTAGTCATACCAGGAGTGCTGCTCCAACTGCAAAACTTTGTTTCTGTAAGAATTAATTTAAAATCTAGGTTTTGAAGTTGCTGCAGAGATTCCAAAGAGACAACATCTCGACAGCACGAGTGGATGTACATACAATGACATACACAGGAGTCACTCTAGAATTAAGAAACATTGCTCTGTATGCACATTGCACCCCAGTTAAAATTAAGAGACCAGCTAGATGAACGGCAGAGAAAGGGCTCTGCAGGGCTAGGGATGAAACCACCACCTGCACAGCCGCTACAGACACCGTGATGGGCTCCAGGTCTGTCACACCAGGAGCGGCTGATCCTCCCTCTGCCAGGAGAGAAGTACACACCAGCAATCAAGATTGAGAAACTTTCTGTTCAAAGATCAGCTCTCCAAAGCACACTCACATCTGCATATTACCTTGGCCTGCCCTGGCATTTGCTGTCCTGCCCCTGCACCAAGAGACGAGAGAGGGACTCCAGCTGGTTTACCTTGAGCAGACTGAGGAATGCTCCGAGATGTCTTGCCCCAGCCTGCTGAGAGATAGCCCCTGTACCTGGATTTTCTTAGAAACCAGCACCTGAACCTACAAAAATCTAGAATTACAAAATGCAAACAAGGTTGTGGAGCAGAAGGAGGGCACTGGCTGGCTTGGCCAGATGCTAGTGTGAAGAGCAGAAACGTATCTGGTTAAACCTCGCAGATCAGGGTCAGACACTCCGGTCTGAGGTGCACAGAGCCAAGCTGCTGTCTGGTAGCAAGCCAGGAACCCACAGGACGTAAACGTGATGGCGAGGTGGCTACACAGCAGGGAACAGCACAGACAGAAGGAGAGACATACAGGAGCGTTTTCTCACAGATTTAATAGGATGTGCTAGAGAAGCTTCATCTGCGAGCCCAAGGGTAAAAAGCAGCAGGAAAGGCAGCTGGAAGGGCTGTGGAGAGGTCACCTAGACCCTACCCTAGGCAGGGTCAACCCTACCCAAACCATTCTCATTAGAGGTTTTCCCAGGCAACGCACGACTTTCATTAGCCTTAACCTTCCAAAATGTTCTCTAATGTCTAACCTAAACACCTCCTCCCTTGCAATTGTAATTCTTCCCATATCCCCAGGAGGCCAGAGAACAATTTGTTACCTTCCCCCCTGCAGCACCACAGCAGACTGTCAGGCTGCTTCCCCATCTCTGGGCTAAGTTCATTCCTTCCTCACTGGCCCCATCTGCCACCTCAGCTTGTTCCTGCTGGAGCCTCCCCCACGCAGACTGCATCCTCTGCTGAGCGGTGGCACCTCAGATCGTTACGTTTGTTCCTGGTGAGACTTTATTTCCTGGGTTTCATTTACAACAACTGGAACGACCTTTTTTTTTTTTTCCCTGGCTAACTGGATGATACTGCCAGCAGTCTTTGTGGTCTACTCTGATCATCAGATCTTCTGCTTACTAAGTCACTCTGCAACTTGCACTATGATCATAAATGTACATATTACATTTTATTAATTCTGCCTATGCATCCTTCTTTGCACTTCTTACTGGTATCCTATGTTATTTCTTGCTGCTTCTAAAAAGTGTTCCAGTTCATCATCTGAAGCATTACTCAATATATTGATTAGCTCAGAGAGAACCACAGCAGGATGGCAAGGACCCACCATAGCGCATTTCTCCATCCTGGTGCAGCTCAGTTTTGGCGTAAGACATCTAAGTAGCACCTACTCAGTCCAGCTCACCTCTCCCCAACGTTGCCTTGAGGAAGAGAAGGCGTTACACTGTCCTGCGGCCCTACCAGCACAGCCAGAGCTGAGCCTTCTGGTTACACAGAGTCATTGTTCCAGGAGATTAGAGTTAAAACCCTCTTAGTACGAATCTCAACTCCCTGTCTGCTGGATTTGCAGAGATTAGCTGCAAAGCACCTTAGCTCTTCCCCTTGAGCTGGAGTTTCATTACTGTAGAGTTTAAAATTCCAAAAGGGACTGAAACTGGACAATCTGACCACTGCCTTAATAACCTTCAGCTGTAAACTGATATAAGCCAATTAACTTCACAGGCAAAAAGAAGCTAAGCTGGTGCAAAAGCAGCTTCCAAGCTGCAAGAGCTGCTGCATGCACGGTTGTCTTCTAAAACCCACCATAATCTGAAGCCAGGACATATCCGCATGGGAATGCTCACGGCACAATGGTATCTATTTCCTTACTTCACGTATTAGGTCTCAATTTCTCCTTCTGCTTCTCAGAAAAACAGTAATGTCAGAAAGACCAGAAATTGAGATTTTTCTTAATGGCCTGTAGGACCTAGCATCACTGCATCTAATTCTGGTACACAGGGATTGTTTTTGCGAAGAACTTTCATTATGGTCACTTCAGTTTGATGTTTTTAATACAAGGAGCTGTCACTTAAAGGGAGGATCTGACCCTGAGGACTGAGGGAGTCTGTTCTTCAGGATAACGATGCCGATTGCTGAATGGATGAAGGTCTGTAAACCAACAAGGCAAAGGCTTGACTGTACAGTGTTGTGCGGAGCCAGGAACAAGCAGAAGTAACATCGGTAACAGGTTTCTTAAAAACTAGGTAAGAAAAACAAGCGAGGCTGAGATAGGGGTGAGAATAATAAACACTTCCCATAATAAACACAGAATAATAAACACGGCCCAAAGCAGATCACAAACGTGCTGGTCCCACGTTCTCTCTGCACCGTATCGTAGCCCTTAGTACAGGCTCAGCAGCGCTGAACCAGTCTGGAGGCAACGGCAGACCAGTAAAAGGAAAAAAAAAAACCCAAAAAAAGGCAAATACAGAGCTGCTGATCGATGCCACAGAGTCTAAACACTTGGTTTCCCCGGGATAATTGAGTGGGAAAAAAGCTTAATAGCAGCCAAGCCTGGAAACCAAACTTTCTAGGGTAGAGAGAGGTATTTCTAATAAAAGCGCTGTTTGTCCCGCAGCAGTAAAACAAAAGCAGGCTAGCGTTTAACATGCAAAACACTGCCTGGCATTCAAAACACCTTCAAGCAATTTGCTTTAATGTAGCTACTTTGCAGCGCTTTGAAATCTGTTTATTTAAGAAGGAACCAGGGGCGCAGGAAATTTGTTGAATAGCAGGCGACAGTGTATCAGCCTGCTGCTAGCTCTGTGATCAGATCTAGATTTACAGCTTCAGTTCTGTCATTTTTGCATGCTTTTGACATAAAGCTATTGTACAGCCACAATTCTACGCCGACAGGGGATGCTCCAACAAGAAGTGTTAAGCTTTTAGTCATGTAATTAAGGATTGGACTAACTAAGCAGGAATAACAAGAAGGAAACGTGGCACAACAGGCCAAAACAAAGCAGGTAGGCTGCACTGGACGCCAATGGCAAAATCAACAATCTCTACGTTAGTTTACTTCTATAAATGTAAATTTATAAATAGGATAAACACTCCTTAATCACGCAACTACAAATTGAGTTGTTGCTAGTCGAATATAAGTACTTAGTTAAATTTCAACTGTTCCAGATGGAGACAAATCTAAAGCTCACTTTAGCATCCTTTCCTTCTATGTTGTAAAACTAACAATCAATCATGAACTGTGGTTCCCAGGTTCCTCCTGTGCCTCAAGGACCACTCAACCAGATCTTAAAATTGCATGATTTTAAATTATTAATTGAAACACCTCTTACCCCACAGGACCAGAACTGCAGTTTTTCCAGCACTGGTATAACATACCTTGGCAATCAAGCGATCCCCAAAGCTAAAACTTCTTGTTTTCATTTTTACTACATTCTTACTATACTTATACACCGGCCTCCCTTCCATGCAATGTAGTAATAATTTTTTTCCAGACAAAACAGCTGGAATCAGGAGACACCCTTGAAGAACCCCAGCGCTCGGACAAAACCACAGTCTCTAGGAACAAGTTTCCATGTGTTCCCTGCTCTGCAGTACGCTTTCTTACTGGTTAACAGAAGTAGTTCACCCTTCTCTTGGAAGGGTAGGCGACTTCCACTTACTTCACAGTTATTATGAAGAAACAGGATTTTCATAGGCTCTTACTCAACCACACTGCGGTAACTATCAGGGAACTAACACTTGGGATTACAGAGAAAAACCATGAAGGAAGCATCCCCCAACCATTTCAAAACAGGAAAGGCAAATACATAGAAATTTATTAAAACCCAGCATTCTGCATTTGCTAAAGAAACTTTCTGGTTTTAGTCCCCTCATTTCTTGGGACCTGATGGCTTTGTCATTCTTGAGTTCGGCAATGCAATACTTGTGCTGCCTTATTGAGGCCAACGCCACTCAAACTCAGCCAGCAATTGTACATTGAGTTTTCAAAGGCTTTGTATTCTGCAGAGCACTTCACTGTACCTCCTTCTGCTTACTTATTCAGGCTTTACCTGCTGTTCATTTGTTAAAGAACTTGGGGGATATTTTTCTCTTCTCTTCAACACTCCCTTAGGAGGTCTTTTTCCTCCTCTTTTTTTAAATGGGATACTTAAAGCTATGATGTTGCAGTGCTTTTGACATGCCAGCCCTCTCTAAATCTCTGAGGGAAAAATGGGATAATTTCATGGCACTCTACAGCACTCTGGCAAGCCTACACGACTACCTCAGTTCCACTAGTACAAAGGTACAGAGAATCTGTGTCAGTAAATGATTGCCAAATTTTTGCTTGAAATAGCCCAACATTTTGTCTCAGGCCATGGCCGTTAACTTGTTTTATAAATTAATGATTCAGAATGAAAAGCTTTTAAAGTAAAACTTCTCACTTCATATACCAGTGTCTTGGCTCTTAACCCACATATTCTTCCACCTGTGTTCATCCTCCACCTCCCATTTCCTTTCTTGCCTTTCCAAAACATTTTTCTGACTTTAGAGCCAATTCTGTCCTAGCCCTTTGAATTCACGTCGACAAAACATTACAAGACAAACGCCCATTAGCAAGTGCACCCCTCGGCACCTGCTTCTGCAACCCCGGCAGAAAGCTCTGTGATGCTGCGTGTATATGAGTGTCCGGGTGGAGGATCTGAGCAGTGACTGGCCCTTGACCCCCTGAAAAAAAGACACCTCATCAGGCCCTAGCACGGTTTTACCTTCAGGCCCTTGCTTGCTTCTGGGATCAAGGTGAGGCGCAGACAACGCAGCACTCCTCGGTGCCTGGAAGACTGCCGCATCCCACCAGGCCCTGGGTAAATATCCAAAAACCTGCACAAATTAAGGCTTTATCCCAGGGAACAAGCCTCCCAGTCTGCTTATTCACAGGGATCCAAGGTGCTGTGTGTCTGTGCAGTCAGGCGTGAACACTGTACATTTCAACTCCAGTCCCTTCTTAGAACAAATAAATAAACCAGTGTCTGCTGCTTTTCCCATTGGAAAGCTGCACTATCCATCACTTCCTCAGGTGCACATAGCAAGGCTGGTGCTAAGGATGCTCAGATACAGACTGAAAACTGACCAACTACCACAAATCACAAAAGACAAATTTCTAGGTGGCTTAAAAAGAAAGTTATTTGCTTATTTATGCCGTAAGAAGGCAACAATCTCAAACTAATTTCACTTTTTTCTTAAGAAGCCAGACATTTAAAAGCATTGAGGCACCTGATTACCACTGGGAAGCCAAAAGTGGTAAGGTTTTACCCTAATGTGTGACTTTAGCCACCAAGCATCCTCAGCTCACTCTCCTACTTGGTCTATCAGGAAGAAAGTTTGCTGCTGACAAGGAGGGATCAAGAGTCCCAGGAGAAGGGGATGTTTTTTCATTTGGAAAAGACCAAATGGAGGGAAAAGCTTGCTTTGCAAATTGAGCTTCTGCTCAGCTGTCCCTACATCACATTGCCTGCAGGGCTTCTCTTGGGCTGACCAAGCCACAGGACCAAGACGAATCCACAGGGATGAAGTCTCCAGCAGTGAGATGCAGCCCAGTGTGGAATGAAACCGCACTGGGAGAGGGAGTTTTGACAAGGGCGTGTTGTGGTAGGATGAGGGGTAATGGGTTTAAACTGGAAGAGGGCAGATTCAGATGAGATACAAGGAAGACATCTGTCACGGTGAGAGTGGTGAGGCACTGGCACAGGCTGCCCAGAGAAGCTGTGGATGCCCCATCCCTGGAAGTGTCCAAAGCCAGGTTGGACTGGGCTTTGAGTGACCTGGTCTGGTGGAAGGTGTCCCTGCCTAGGGCAGTGGGGTGGAACTTTATGGTTGATGATCTTTAAGGTCCCTTCCAACCCAAACCTTGCCACCCACCTCACCCCCAGCACTGGTTTGTGCTGCTACCTGGAAAACAGCCACCACAGGAAACCTGCACTGGCCCCCCGCCTCCGCACAGGCAGGCTGCTCCCGCTCTATCTAAGGGAGGTAAAACCACCACGTATTTTTTTTTTTTTGGTGCAAACACGAGCTGTGTCGTCGTGT
>JAAGAY010134148.1:0-85107 GCA_011801015.1 Ardeotis arabs | reverse complement strand
CCCCCCCCCCACCCCACCCAAGTGTCGTTCACCGCTTGACTTCCACGCCACGGCACTTCCCGCAGCCGGCCCGCCCCGCTCCCCGGGGCGATCCCGATTTTTCCCCCGCCGGGCGGTGAAGGTCCATGTCAGCAGCCCTACCCCGTTGGCGGCGGCGATCCGGACGATGAGCTGGATGGCGTCCTTCATGTAGAAGCGGCCGTCCCCCCCCACCACCAGCGCGGCCTCCTGCCGCTCGGCCGGCGGCACGGTGGCCAGGATGCTCTGGATGAAGTTTTCGGTGTAGTGGGCATTGCTCTGGAAAACCGCCACCCGTTTGCGGAGCCCGCTGGTACCGGGTTTCTGGTCGCCGTACGGCTTGGTCTTCACCGTCGCGATCCGCACCATGGCCGGTCGCCGCTGCCAGTTCCGGGCGGCCGCGGCGGGAAGGGGTGGGGGGGGTGAGGAGTCGCAACCGGAGCCGGCCCCGCCACCGTTCCCGCCCCTTAAAGGAGCCGGCGGCCGAGGAGACAGAGAGGTCATCCCCCCTCCGCCGTCCTTCCCGCCATCCCCTTCCCAGGCGCGTACCGGCGCTGAGGAGGAGGCGCCATCTTGGCAAGACGACGACAGCAATGGTGGCGAGCCGCGGGTCCCCGCGCCAGGAGCTCTGAGAGGACACTGGTGCTGCGCTGCCGGGGGAAGATGAAGATTGGGGTGCTCTGTCCCGGCACGGTCTGCATCTCCAGGGCCTGGCCGCGTGTCCCCACAGCCACCAGCACGATGTCACCACAGGCCCCGATCCCCCCAGACCGCCCACCCAGCACAAGCAGGTGACCCACCCAGTGCTCCCCAGAACGGTGGTCTGGGAAGGCCAGTGCCTTTGAAGGAGCTGCGTTTTGTTATGACTACAGCCCCAGTTCTCAAATATAACATTCCAGAAAGTGAAATTACGACTGTTATAGGCACTTTTTCTCCCACTGAAGAAAAGTGGCTAGTACCTGTGTTCAGCCTTAAAAAGATGAAGCTAGAAAGTTCTTCCGCCCTGATGGTACCTGGACTTAAAGCAAACTGGAAACGACTGCAGATACAACTGAGGTCTCTATTCTCATCTCCTCCAGGGCAGGGATGGTAGAACCTACCATAGAATCATACAATCATTAGGGTTGGAAAAGACCTCCAAGATCATCAGGTCCAACCATCAACCTAACACCACCATGCCTACTAAACCATGTCCTGAAGAACTATGGAGAGCTAGCCTACGTTCCCACTTTAAAATTCAGATTTCAGATAATTAAACTCTTCCTAGCAGCAAGAGAATCAGAAAAGAAAAAAGGTTCCACTCCACACTGCTGTGCCACGTTTTACTAGACTCCACCTGCAGCAAAACCAAGTCTTTTCACGTGCAGTGATTTCTCAGCTAGGTACTTCTTTCACTTTGAACCACTCCTTTCCTAAAATGCAGAAAGAGTAGCATATGGATTGTGGCCACATCTAACAAGCCTGATTTTATAAGCAAAAGAAATGCAAATAATGGAGTGCTTGCTTTCTACTGTACGCAGAGGGTGTCTCACAGTTTCTCAGCTCCTCCTAGCTAGGAACGTCTGATGTATCCACACCTTGCCTGCGGCAGCGTTTACAAAGCTCAGTCGTTTCCTAGAAATTACCAAATATCTGTGGGGCCTCTTAATACTTCTTTTAGACAATTCTGAAAATGAAAATGATATCTGATATACTTGCGAAGAAGAAAAAAAAATAGAAACCGAAAAGATCACCAGTAAACCTGCCTGAGCACCAATTGCCGAAGGGTGTAAATCACAGCCAGCGCTCTCATTTAGTAACTGACATTTACTTGCCCAGTGTACGATTACAGCAGAGTAGCAGCAGAGTGCAGGAGCTGCTAGCAGATAAATATAGCTTTTCAAGACTACTTGCTGCCCTTGCAGATGAGGTCATGTACATTTAATGTCTATTTTAAACTCTGACACTTTTTAAGCATCCAGTGGCCAGGGTCATCGTTTTTTCTTCCACATTAACAGACATTTGGAGGAACCAGAAAAATGTAATACGCTGAATGTTTTTAGTACCTCAAAGCTGGTTTTCGTTGTTATTGCGGCCTAAACTTGGTGGACTTCAGTCTCCTTATTTCAATAGCAACCCTGGAAGGAAGTAATTGCTGTCAACAGTCAAGAGCCCAAGACAAACCTTCATTTTCCTCAAATAACATTATTTCCTTAGTGCACATGAAAAGGCAGGCTTTATTTTATATAAAAGAGTATAAAACCAGTAAATAACTACTCAGAACAAGTGTAAGATGAATATTATCAAGAAATGACAAAAAAGAAAAAACAGGAAAGAACCAAAACCTTTATCAGGTGGCAAAATAAAATCACGATCCCCACCCCTTTACACTTCACCCATGAAAACCACCACAGTGTTTAATAAGGAACCCATCAGATCCATTTAACCAAGTAAGTTTTTCCTCAGTGAAGCAGTTCCAGCACGAGACGGAACTACATGACATGTTACAGAAAACAAGTAGAGAAACGAGCCTTTATAAAACACAATTACATACAACTGTCAGCTATATTACTGAAAAGCACTAATTTTTATTGGATCTCTGTTTTCAGGCCAATGTATTTCATTAGACCATACGTGATGAATACTCTACTCTGTCAAAGGATTTTACATCCTTACAGTTACTCCATCCCTAAGCAGGTTTCTTAGAAGCCATTAGCAGAAGTGTGATACCAGAAATAAGTACTTCTGTGATTCACTGGCTTTAACAAATCAAACTCCGCAAAGTATAAAAGTATGCCAGCTTTTTGAGAAGGACAAGACTATAAATTGTCTAGAAGCTGACAAAAAAAAATTCCTGGTTTAGTCTGAACGCTACCAAGAAACAGCTCGCTAACTAGAACGTTTAACGTAAGAGGGAATGCACACAATTATAAAGCCATTCTTCCTGCTCGTTCAGCGGCATCACATGCTGAGAAACCTGCACATGAGAGAGAAAAGAGGTGAAATAGTTATTTATTGGAGAACTGCGTGCACGTTACCTAAAGTGCAATGTAAGCAAAGCGAACTGTTTCAGTACTTCTGTCACTAACATGAAATGATGAATATTCATCAGCTGTAATGACAGCTGGCATTCAAAACTTACTTTTGAATTTAATTGCATGACAGCAAAATATCCATAAGGGGCACTGAGGCTACAGTTTAAACTGAATGAAGCAAAAATTACTCAAACACCTTACAGGATCAGGCTACAGCTATCTAGAGCGGCAACAGCCTCAAACCTGCTTGTATCACGGGACTGTATCTGTTTACAATGGATGTGGATGCATCTGCACCAGAAAGCTGTGAAATATAAAATAGTTTGGATGCTTCTTCTTTTAAAGAAAGAGACCACACTTTTAGAATAATAAAAGCTGGGTTTTCTTCGTAAATGAGTGAAGAAAAATGTCATCTGTATTTATAATGCATTTTCAATCTCATTCTATCCCTTGGAACCCTGATTTAGAATTTTCATTAAAGCTTGCCCAGCTCTGGAATAGGGATCAGCAGATCAAATTGCCTGAGGCTAAACATGATCCATAAGTCAAGTTTGACAAAAATTAGCCATCTGCAAATCACGCTGCGCACAAGGAGTGAAAAAAGAAAATACAGCCTTAGAAAAAGAATATTAGAAAATATTAGTAAATGGTACATGTATTGAACAGAGAACTGAAACAGGCACACGTATGAAAAACTGAACAGCTGTGGGCTTTCATAGTAATCTGCAGAGGGAACCATGCATACAGCAAGTACATGTTCAGCTTTTAAATATCAAGAACTATATCTGATCTGTACTGGTGATGAAGACGCTGCTATCCACATGCTCATTATCATGACAAAAGGGAACTGTAAAGATGTCACATGATTTTTCCTTTCTGCTTAGATTTTAAGTTGGCTAAACAATAAAAATCTTACCATCATGGATTTTGGCGCCACTTCTACAGCAAAAACAGTGAGTCCCCTGTTACTTAGGCAGTTCTTACTCTGCTCATTGTTGACATGAATAATCACTTTGTTTTCAGACTGCAAGTGAAAAACATGAAGGAACCCATTAGTCTTCATTGTTAAGCGGCTGTTCTTTATGTAACAACTACACATCCCTCTTACTTCCTCTGACTTTGCTATTTAGTAGGACAGAAATGCCTTAAGGATGCTGATGTCTATTCTCTTTGAAGAGTAACAATTTCAGGTGTACCTTAGCATCATCAGAGCCCAGATCCATTGTCAAAGGTTATTTAAGACTCGTTGAAATAACTTAAGCACTTATGAAGATGCAACTTGTGAACATCATTGAGTGAGGAAACTATCTGCACAGAACGTTGCAGATTCTAACAGTTCACATAGTTTCAAAAGGTGACTGGACCAATTCATACTAGAAAAATACATGAAGGGATTTGAAGTAGAAAGAAAATATTTGTCTCAAGTAGTCCTTGAACTACAAATCACTAGAGGCTAGGACAGCAATCTGGAGAAGTGTCCCTGGGTGCTTGCCCAATTTTTGTTTGCAACATCCCCTCTACATGCCCTTTTTGAAGACTTCATTAATAGAGATTCTAAAAAATATTTGACAAAATTAATATAAGTATAATCACTTAAAGAATAGACATTCTTGCTAAAGCTACGCAAGAAGGATCCAATATATAAAACTGAAAGCTTGGGTAACAGAAAATTCAGTTTATCCCAGACAATATTCAGATATAAGGCCTAAGGACATGCTATTTTACCCTGCTATTCAGTTGTCTCTAGATAAATCTCAGTTTGACAGAGATGCTGGGAAATGTTTGATTCTGAGACAGTGCTGTCCAACAATCTGTCTCTATGGAGAAGTGGAATAGGAACAGAGTTACTTGACACAATCAGCCTCCCAAAGCTACTATTAGACTGGTAAGGACTGACCCAAAAAAAAAAAGAAAGTTATCTCTGGTGCTCACAGAACAAAGGGTTTGTGGACAGCAGAGTGTAAATATGGTAATTCTTGAAATATGGTATTGTTGTAGAAATGTAAACACAATCTAGTGTTAAGTGGTTTACGACACTGATCTACCTATCTGCTCTGGCGTCACTTTGGTGAAGTCCTCCTTTCTACATGGCAGTGAGAAAAAGGCAAACAAATGAATTATCTGTGCTATAAGTATCTTCCTGTAAAAGGAACAGAGAATGGATTGAGGGCAGGTCTGAGGAGAAGGACTTGGGTGTGATAGTGGACAAGAAGCTCAACATGAGCCGGCAATGTGCGCTCACAGCCCAGAAAGCCAACGCCATCCTGGGCTGCATCAAGAGGAGCGTGGCCGAGGGAGGTGATTCTCCCCTTCTACTCCTGCAGCGTTGTGTCCAGCTCTGGAGCCCCAAACATCAGAAGGATGTGGACCTGTTGGAACGAGTCCAGAGGAGGCCACAAAGATGATGAGAGGGCTGGAGCACCTCTCCTGTGAGGCCAGGCTGAGAGAGCTGGGGCTGTTCAGCCTGGAGAAGAGGAGGCTCCAGGGAGACCTGATAGCGGTCTTCCAGTGCCTAAAGGAGGCTTGTAAGGAAGATGGAGACAAACTTTTTTTACCAGGGCCTGTTGTGATAGGACAAGGGGTAATGGCTTTAAAGTGGAAGAGGGCAGATTTAGAGTAGGTATAAGGAAGAAATTTGTCACTGTGAGGGCGATGAGACCTTGGCCCAGGCTGCCCAGAGAAGCTGTGGATGCCCATCCCTGGCAGTGCCCAAGGCCAGGTTGGACGGGGCTCTGAGTGACCTGGTCTGGTGGAAGGTGTCCCTGCCCAGGGCAGGGGGGCTGGAACTGGATGGTTTTTAAGGTCCCTTCCAACCCAAACCATTCTGTGGTTCCATGATGACTGACCTAGCACAGAGGGTATATTATGGTAAGTTTGTGCTGTGAATGATCCTCATTAACTATTTCCTTTGGCACACAAACAGGCAGACAATAGTTTTGGTACTGCGTACTCAGAAATTTGAGGCTCTGTATGCAAAGGCTTTTAGTTTCCCCACCTCACACCCCGACTAGGGAGGGTTAGAAGACAGACCCCTTTCTCTATCAACTGATTAAATACATATGCAAGACTAAAGCAGAATCCCTCAGGAACTAGCATATTTCCTTAATTTCATTACAGAAATAACAAAGAAGCAATTATTTCCATTGAAATCATCAGTACAATAACTGAAGATATAATCAGACTGCTTGCACTGTGGGAAGCTTAGAAGATGCAGATGCGTAAAATTGCCTTTTTAGTATTTATTTCCAGCCATTTATGATACAAAAAAAAGTTTCCAGCCTACAAATTCTAATGAGATTTTCAGGGAAGTGCAACTATTTGCTTCAATGCAGAACAATGGTATTTATGAAACCTAAATGGTATAGATGGCAGTGGTCGGTGATTTAATCAGACAGCATCCAGTTGCCTCAGTACAGCCCTCAGCTCCTTCTCTGACATATCCCCCAACATATAAATAACTCCAGTATATCTCCCCTAAAGGGCGAAGTGCACGTCTGAACCTGTAGTTCCAAGGAGCCTCGGCATTCAGTCCTAATATTAGCCCACCAACCCACCCCCTTTTGCATGTTTGTCCTCTTAAAAATATACTTCTTGCTGTGATCTTTCAAGACTTAAAGCATCTTAAGTTTAGCATCTTACTGCTCTGTATTTATTGACTCAGAGTTCCTGATATAAATGAAACTGAGAATGAACAGCACATTCATTAGGATCCATGCAAAAAGGTTTAAAATCTCTGCTTCTCACCAACCACTTTTGCCTGGATTTACAATTCGTAGCTTGGATTAGTAACAAGCTGTAAGACCAGCCAGTTAACAATTCATCCATAATGCGCTTATAAAACATAATCAATGCAAATCACTGCTCTTTTACTTTCTTATACACGCTGAAAATATTAAATAGAGCAAATGCTGTAGTCTTTGCTCTTTCTGTCATTGTATTTCCTGTTGTTAGTATTTGTTTTCTGGTATTACAAACATACTGTGTCTCCAATAATTATAAAAATATTGAAAAATTTGAATGTGAACACAAACCAATACTCAGATTCTATATGATACTTAAAGCTGCTTGTCTCATTGTAATAAGCTGTCCCTTCCAAGAACACTGGTCTAGACTCTTTTGAAGTCTGAGTCATATGTCAAAAAGAGCTTTGCATCAGGCACTTTTTTCTTTTTTTTTTAAATGAACTAGATACAGAAACCCGATATCAGAAAACGTAACTCTCAAAAATGATGCAGGGAGGAAGAACAACAATACTAATAGACATTAACACAGAGTACCTTACAGAAGTCTGATGCCATACCTTATTTTCAATAACAGAAGTGATTCTCCTGCCCGCTTTGTAGGTGTAGACGATTATGTTTTCACAGCCATCCATTACTTTGGCCTCTCCTTTATTAACCACAGACTTGCAAATAGCTCTGTTGAGTTGCCAGCTCCCTGCCTCTAGATAGATGGCTTTAATTCTGGGTTTGCATTTTTCTGCATAGATGGCAATGACAAAGGGGCATGCCTGCAATGGAGAAAATGAATTCTATCATCACTTCATCTGCAGTTTTTCCCCTCAGATTTTCTTCTACAGCTCCTAAGTATTTTCATATTTGCTGTGAAGTAGAATTATCCAAATACAAGTGTGTCACTGAATCTTAAATATTCCAAACCTGAGAGCTGTGGCAATCTTTTACACCAAAAGAAAGCTCAGGACAAATGAACCTTTTTCATGCCACTCACAGCACACGTGATAAGCAGTTTGGCGCACTGGGCTCCAACATAGCAAGCCCTTCCTTGGATAGCAAAACGTACAGGAATTAAGGTGAAGTATGAATGTATTCCAGTGTCTGAAATAAACCTGTCTCCTTTACCTGTCACATTCTTGCTATTTGTGCCATTTCATACAGATTTAAAATATCTGCAGTGTTGCATTAAGCACTCTGCTCTTATAGCATCTTGGCTAAGATTAGTACCCGTAACAACCAAGAGTTTGCATTTTCTTAGACTTGGTTTCTTTCAAATGCCTACTGGAATGCAGTAGGATTTCTCAGCCCTGTCTTTAATTTTTTTGGAGACTCAATGCTCCTGAAATACTAATCTCTTAAATCATCTGCAACTGAGGAATTAAAGGGTTAAGTTATAGAGACAAGTTAAGTAGATACACGTTTTTAGATGAGTGGCTAAAGCGTTCGGAGAGCTATGTTGTCCTTTGGAAAGCAAAGGCCATAGCCATAAACCACAGCCAGTGTAAGGTACAAAATGCCTTTGTGAAATTTCTAACTTGCTAAAAACCTCCCCAAAATCTTCTTTCTTAGAGGATAGCTCCCTCTTACGTCTGAAATGCAGAAAGACAGGTTCTTATACTTTGCTAAACCATACTCACAGGAAAAGGAGAAAATGCTCATCGTTAAGAAATCATTCACCATGATGTCAATATTTTCACTGATACAGAACTGAAGTCTCTCTACCATACTGAGTATTTTTGGTTTATTTTATTTTTAGTTTAATAAAATTTAAAGAAATAATATAATCAGACTGATTTTTAAAAAATCAACTTTTCTCAGGAATGAAAGTTAAATGATTTGCATTTTTAATGTTTTCTTTATTTTTTCATAATTTCTTTTCCATTCATTAAAAATAGCCTCTTTCTTTAGTAAGAACTATTGACACTAACACTGACATTGTTTGAGGAAAAAAAAAAAAAAAAAAAAAAAGAAAAAATCTATAAGCACACAGAAACATCAGCGAAATAATCCCTGGTCCTGTAAAGTAGACAGTGTGGCACCCAAAGCTCCTTCATTTCCATTTTATGTTGAGCACCTTCAGACACTGTTGTGAAAGGCAACAGTAACAGAAATAGCCACGTCTGAAAATTATGAATTCTGAATCATGTGGAAAAAAGTTATCTTCTCCACTTCTGTGGCAGCTTGGGCCAGGAAGGTGACTTTTTTAAGCAGACCAAGTCCTGCATTTTGTAGGTTTGCTGACAAGTCACGCTTTACTGTCACTATCTTCTTATCACTCCCCACCAGCAAGGTGTGTGAATTCTTTCAACCAGTGTAACCCAAGATTCCTACAACCTCACAAAATACTGTCTTTCTCTAAAGCAAAAGGCAAATCTTTCAGCGATGTCAGTGTTATCCTAAGAAACAGGATACCACAATGACTGAAAGTCAGAGTGTAAAACCCTGTATTAACAGTGTTTGGGCTGGATCACTGACTTACTGAAAGCAGTTTACGACAGAGAGAAACAGTTACACGTGTGCAGCAAGTTGTACGTGAAGCAGTTATTTTTGCTAGATGGTTATCATACCTCTGTCATTTCTAACGCTTTATTGTAGCCCAGAGACAATAAAGTGACCCAGAGGTCACTAGGATCCCCTTCACGGTCATTGGCTTCCATGAGATTCAAATCCATAAATCCTTGTCTTGTGAGTTCGTTCTTCTTCATATCAAAATTCTCTGTTTAAAAAGAAATATAAGGTAGCACTTAAACATCTGTTCTCTCTACAAACACCCGTTATCCTTCCAAAGCCAAACTCCCACTTATGTTAACGAGATTTAACAGACTGAGCCATCTTGCAGCCTCAGGGTCTCCAATATTATTTGGGAAAGAATGTCCTTGACCAGGGACGTGCTCTTTGCAGAGCTTCCCTGTGGACTTTAGATAATGACTAGAAACAGCTGGCCACTTGTATAACCCAAAAGAGGGTGAGATTTCAAAACAGAAAGAGTTCACATTGATTCTTTTTTTTCTTTTTGCTAGCAGTATTTGTTGTGGTTGAGATATGCAGACTGGAGTACATTAAGAATGGGAAATGAAAGTCTGCTGGGGCCAGCACCCTTAGTGCTTGAGGTCCTTGGTATAGAAATGATTTACTAAGTTCCTTAAAAGCAATAAAATGCCTGTAATCCTAACACCCCTCTCTTGATAGAATATCATAGATCGACCACTCTAATGTCAGCAAACACATAATTGAAATGTCCTTGTGTCAGAGATTTTAAAAAATGGTTTTCTCATCTTCATAACAATGCTAAATCTCTAGTATGTATTATTAAAAAGGGATTACCGATTTAATAAATCTATCTAAGGGTACAGATGCTATAATAAATAGCCTGAACTTTGGTGTCAAGATTTATGATATTCGTCTGAACCCTTCAACTGATTAATGACCTGGTAAAACATTCACCATATTCTCTTCTTTCCTCCCTTAGACGCTTCACGCACACATCCAGCCCTCCTACTCGTGCTGATACCAGTGCACAAAGGTGTAACACTGACAAAGCCATAAAGTGTGGAAAAGCACATACAGGGATGAAACAGATGAGAAACTCATTTACAGAAAAGTATTTTTGTATCAGCTTTCCATCATTTAGGAAAAAGTCCAGTATCTTAGAGTGTTTTGGAGAGAAATAGTTAACAGGACTTGCCAGATTTAAAGTATTTTGGCCCAAATTAAGCAATGTCATAGCCTACCAAAGAATTATATCAAACATGACATGGGCCAATATACAATGATATGCCATACTGGCATTTCAGACATAAGTTGCAGAAAAATTACATTTCTTATAGAAACTTCTAATTTTCATACAACGGCTTCTAAATTTCCAGTCTGTTGACTCACGTCAGCTAAACTGGCAATGCTTTTAAACCAGTGCTATCATGCACTGTATTACTAGAGCAGCCTACAGTCTCTGGTGGTGTATTCTCCTAGCCCTGTTGCGAGGTGAATATGTCCATTCTCAAGGCCTTTGCAAACTTAAAGCAGTGCCACAGAATTCCTTTCTTCTTCAAAACTGACATTTGTGGCCCAACGCTACTCCCGCAAGCTGGATGTCTTAACAGTAACACTGATGAGATGTATCAGCAGACAGAAAACAAAGTATATCTGGAAGAGTCTTAACTGTCTGTCAGCTTCCTCATCTCACTCGCGGCAGTCTCGGAATCTCACGGCTGTCATATAGCACAGTATGGTCACACTGGCACACCATATATGAACCTTCAAAAGATAGATTTTTAATGAAAAACTGCTTAAATCTGAAGAAAATATATAGTTGCAATAGGCATTTTCTAATGTTTAATTTCCTAAATAATCATCATAAGCTGTAGATGCCATTTTTAAAGCATCATACACACTAATTAAATGTCCCTCGCAACTCTTTGTGAGATATGAAAGCAGTATCAGCTTAATCTGCAGAAAGGAGATTGATTACATTAATACCTGTTACAGCTTAATTCACCATATGATCCATGATTAGAACACCTGTAGATTTTGGCAGCTCTAAAATCCCTCACCTACAAACCTTTGCAATTAGCAATGGGAAGAATTTTCTCAGCAGAAGGTCAGTGGCACACAAACCAGAATGAAGGAAAACAAAGGACGGGAAACTGGAAAAGGAAAAAAAAGAAGGAAAAAAAAGGAAAAAAAGAACAGTATCTACATGTGTTCTTCATATAGGCTACAAAATACTCAGTTCTTCTACATTATATACATAGAAGGATGCTATAAATAACAGCTTGGAAGTAGACTGATAGCCCAAATTTGTTGTATCAAGTACAGCAACAAACTTACCCTTACATACAGCCCATGCTTCCTCATCACATTTCTCACCACTAGTTCTCAGCTCAAAGAAATTGTATTCCTCCAAACTCAGAAGGCCATTTCCATCCAAATCTATTGTTTCAAATATATCCAATAAAGCAGCTCTAAAAGAAGAAAAAGGCAGAACTATTTCCAAATACTTCTGTTTCCTTTACTGTCTCATAATAGTGTTGACAATATTCTGTACAAACAGTATTTCAGTAGCATACAGCTTTTTAAAAGCTAGATGTTATTTGGAGCACACACTTTCACAATAGTTGCTCTGCCTATTTGGGAATACGACTCACCGGAACTCTTTGGTCAGAACCAGTTCTCCATCTTCACCTCTATACAGCAGTTTTGCTTCCCCAGTAATTTGTGGTTTTACCTTCTTCAACCTACAGCCTGTTGTGAATGGGAGCAGCCAGTAAACTCCTGATCCAAGCTCCCCTTTCCATCCAAACATCTACTCTTAAAGGAAGACAGATAAGTCTGTAAGTTACTTCTCAAATGACACCTTTCTTTATTACCAGTAATATTCATACAAAAGTGATTAATTCCTTGAAAACACTGGTGACGCTAGGTTCTTTCCTTTAAAAAAAAAAAAAAATCCACAGCGAGATGCTGTGAGATGTCATTTTAAAGACACAAAAACTAGTGAATCTCATAGTTATAATGTAAGTTAGAAAAATGTACAGGACCAGAGATGAGGGGAGAACAGTCATTACTGGAAATGTCCAGTAACAGTCCTGTCACTTTTCAGATTTGTAACACTCTTAAACAAAAGCAGCCAGAACCAGGCTGACAAAACTCACCGAGTTTTTCATTTCCTCCCTGATTTATCAGCTTTGTTCGAACTAGCAACAAAAACTTCCCATATAAAAAGTCACAAGTGACTTAGGGTTTAAGAAGCAAGCTGTGGCTTGGAAGCAGAAAGTAACTCAATGCTGCCATTTCTCCTCCCTTATTTCTGCCATAGGATAAAAATATTCTGTGCACTATGGAGTTCAAAATCATACACGTGGCAAGGAGAAAGCAAATCAAAGGAAATTTTAACAAATTTTACCTTTGAACTTTTAGTTTTGAAGGTGCAGGAATACAAGTATGTTTCCATAGAGTATCTACAGAGAGAACCAGCAACTCAGCAGTACTGGCCAACACACCACGTGGTAATACGGTCCTCACAGGAATTTAATTAAACTTCTGTACAACTGGCTTGCAATTCAGCCCATCCAAAGGGCATAACTAAGACAGTATTCTGTCCTACCTTGCATAAGTTCTGTCAGTTTGGAAAGGGAACGTGCACAGAACAAGTTTTCTTCTCTCCTCTAGTCTGATTACAGTTTGAATTCCTTCCAAACACATGGGAACTCACCTGTGCAGCATTAACACATACACTGAAGATAAAACAATTAAAATAGGAGTACAACAAAAATACCTAACCTCTTTGTTTTGTTGTTCAGTAAAGCTCACAAGCTGTAGGTTCTCTTGGGTTTCATTTTCCTTCAGAATATACAAAGCTGTATCCACTGACAACCAATGACAAGATTTTCCTAAAATGAAAAACATTCCCAACACAAACGTTTATTAACAGCACAAAATTGTTTTTCTTTGAACCTCAAAGTAGATATTTCTATGGTATTTATAATATTGATCCCTGTTAGTGTAAGATGGAAAAAAAATCATTATATGCTATAGGGATTTCCTTCCTATTTAGGCCAATCAGATAAATTGTTCCAAGTCTTGTGATTGTCTTACAGATAATGATTACTAGTAATAGGTTTAATATTAAAACCTTTGGTAGTCAAGGAAGTTATTTTCATTGTTTTCTACCATTAGTACAACATTACTATTGATTACTGTTCTTTCTACTAAGACTCCTAGATATTTGCAATTAAGGACGTTTGCAAAATTATGCCATATTCTCTTCTGATGTTCTGCAAAATACTGTTAAACTCACCTTGACTGGAAACCCAGGTGACATGCAAAAGCCAGGGATACCAGAAGATGTAAATCTCCGAAGTGTAAGTTCCTATTATTTTTAAGATTTATATAGCGAGATCCCTCTACATGGCATCACATATGATTTGTTTGTCTGATCATGTGTGATTTGTTTGTCTTGGGTTGGATTGGAATGGAGGCTTGGTCTTACGTATGTTGAACAGAGACCATTTGAATCTCTTTGATTTCTTGTAGCTGCTCAGTTCCTGAGGGCAATCAATCAATGAGCTATTGAGTGGTCTTCAAGTTAATCAGACCACAGCAAAACAATGAATGCAGGGCTTAGTTTTTCTACAGTTAGGAGTCAAGAATACTCAAGAGTGGCTACACACCACACAACTTTGTTAAAAATTTGAAGATATTTTTGATTTCTCATAGAAAGGTAATTGCTCTGCTAACATGAATCCTTTCCTTACTCACCAATATTATGCCTTCTTCTTCACAACAAAACACAAAGTTATTTCTATATACAGGAGAAGAATGTTGTGCAAAAGTAGAAATTTTTTACAAAAGACAAATAAGCGCTCCTTTGCTTACACAGAAACTCTGGACAATCCTGCGGATAACTATTTTAAGGCACAGTTTAAGAGGGTGCCACATGAAAAAAGAAAAGTTATGAGCAGAACACTGAGACATTCTGTTACTCAAATCTGTTAGTATCAGACCACGTTTCCTCACCATTAGAAGTCTGTTGATCAGCTTCCCATTTCAGCCAGGTAGTAACTGGAAAATTACTACTTTCTGTCAATTATTGGCAGTGAAGTTTGTATTACCAACATCAATCAAAATGAATTACCAACCTATAGCACAACAGCCAGTCCAGATGACTCTAAAACATCTTTGGGATCTAATGTTTCACAAGACTTAAGAGGAAATAATCTACTTAGGCAAAAAAGAATTCCAACGTAGCAACTAGATACAGCTCCTTGGTATATTACTGGAGAGAACAAAGGCAAGAGCATTTGGAAAAAAGGAGTACAAATGCTGACTGATCTCAAGTAGCTCTAATGCTGGCCTTCACTCTTTTAAGGTGAAAATTAAAATAGGCACACTAAACTATAAATCCCTCAGACAAGATTCATAACCAAAACATCAATATACCGTCCTGCCATAAAAAGCCATAACCTATTTTAAGTATTTACAGAAGTATTTCAGGTGGAGAATACAATATTCACTAAGCTTTGCATTGTTGTTTCCCAGAAAGAACATTAACACCTTCAAGAGACATACTGCAAACAGTGCTAACATTTGAATTTTGTAATAAGAAACTTCACAAATCTATGGCCAAAAATAATCTTAAGAGGATGGCTGAGTAAAGGGAGAACGGTAATGGACTTCACCGATTTTCACTGCCAGGCAGTGAGCACAAAATGACTAAGCAGAAAACACGGTGTGACAAGTTAAGTTATATTTTTAATAGGACTCTATCAACAGACGAAAGTATTGCTACATTGCAACATCACAAAGTACTGCAAATGAGAAAGGAAGAGATGTATCAGCAGAAAAAAATATTTTTTACAGAGGAAAACTCTCCAAAGAAATACAAATACACTTACCTTCTACCTGACGAATGTTTAAGGGCTTGATAGTAATACATACTGTAGACCTTTGAGGTAAGTGCAACTTGTACTTGTGACTAATTATTTCACCATCTTCTTCTAAATAGAAGCATCCTTTGGATTGTGCACATTGCCATTCCTGGAAACGAAGCAAATACTAGATATTGCCTTGATCTTTGATCTAGATAAAAGCACCTTCTCTGAAATACATTGATTTCATTATTTAATCAATCCTGCATAAAATACACCACAAGATACAGCACTGACCTTCTACTCCTTTTTTAAAAATTAATTTTCTCAAATAGTCCTTTTTGCAGTCAATTTCTGCAGAGCAGTTAGTAACATTGCTTCACTTGTGAAAATGCTTGAAAAACATACAGATTACCCCAGTGCTCAAATAGCTGGAATTTGAATTGCTATGAAGAATCAAACTGAACCCATTAAAATTCTCCAACTGTGTGATTTACCACTGAAAGGCTGGAATTTTGCTACATCAGTTCCATCAGGCCAATCAAGCAAAGAATATAGTTGATTAGCTGAACAATGAGGACGTATTTGCTCAGACAAATCACAAACATAAGTACTGGTCAAATTAAGTGATTCTTCTTGACTTTTGTCAAAGCCATTGGAAAGAAATAAATTGAAATCTGCTGTATTTGTGAATAATATGGTTCCTAGAGAAGCCATGATTTTGCTGAGATGCTGAAACAGCTACGTGCTTCAATTTTTATCTTTTTTTTTAAAACAACAGGTCTCAATTTTCAATTTCAAATATAATTTGAATGACACTTCTTTAGCAAAATAAAAATAAAGTCCTTAATGACACATTGTATGCCTTGTGGAGTGGAAGGAATTCTTTATTTGCCTTCTCTGGTCCAGATTAAGTCTATAATTTGTCACTTTCCTAGCAGTGGAAGATAATGTTTCTGAGCACAGCCTAGCAGAAGAAATCTTTCCATGAAATCTCAACAGAGAACTCTGTCCAGGTGGCTGTACCGATGCTTAGTGTTCAGTGTAGCAGGAAAGCTAACAGAGATTTGAAAAGAGAGCTTGTGAAAAACAGAGAAGATCTGCATGCAACTCCCAATAAGGAGGTTGGCTACTAACTCCATCCAAGGCCAAACAGTCTTCATCAGAGAGCTCCATTTCATTTCTCCTCTTAAAAAATCAGTTCTCATTACAATACACTGACGCCCAGGTGACGGTACTTTACAGCCCACCACCTAAAGGTGTCAGGCAAGAACTGGACTTTGCTAGCGTACGTACTCCCAGGATGCCAACTAACACACTTGGTAATACATGCAGCGCTGATCCTAAATTTAAATCTCTCCATTCAGGACTCAACATCCCATTCAAGATGTTGATCTAAAAGCAACAATTTTTTCAGCCTCAGGACTCCAATAGTTTTGGTAGCATAATGCATCATACCAATTTTAGAGGTCAAATTCTGCTAATTATATTTGCATACAGCTGACAATATGGAGTACTTTTAAGTACAAATATTATCTACTTTACAACTCACTTTCTGCTGTTTGGGATTTTTAAAGAAAATTAAGATTTTGCTAAGGAAGTTCTAAAGGACTTTAAAAGTCAACATTCTTCCTCAGAGCATAGGCTATTAAAGAGACAAAAATCAATTAAGCTGTCTAAAACCAGTGGGACATCCAATCCCTGATGGAAACTAATATCCAAGTCCCTCCCCTCCCATAATCTCCCATAATCTTTTCCAGTGAAACAACATGTTGGATCCAGGACCTTCGTGGAAACCTATCTGCCATTAGAGATGCAGAGGGAACAGCATGCTGTTAGAGGAACAATGATCTCATCTCACGAGCTACACTGCCAAGTGAAAGACAGCAGGAAGCAAGGTGAAGCATTCAACACCCTGTCATCCATGCTGTTTAGCTGTTAGCTCATTCCATGGCTCTGTTTCAGGTGACTACAACTAGCTCTTTTCAAGAAAACGTGAACACAGTTGAAAGGATTTTCCACTTCAGGCACCACTTCCAAAAAGGAATATGGATGTAACTGCACTCAATTTGGCTTTCTGTCACCTACACAGTCAACATCATTCCATCTGGTTTTACAACCTTGCACAATCCGTGCCATGGCCTACCCCACAGCTTGTAACACGTATTCTCGGTTGGGATGCAGAGATAGGAGTTTATGAATAGCACTGGAAAATATAATTTCTTAAACTCACAACACTACCACATGGGTTCTAGGCAAAAAAGCAGGCCAAGTGCCATTTAGAGGGGACATAATCTGCTTGAGAGGGTGCTAGGCTTAAGGCTTGTGGATGTAAAGCTGCCTGTGATACCTGGTCCACAGAGTCAGAGATCAGTCCCTAGCCCCCTTTTACGTAGCGGTATAGACCTCAGCCAAAAGTTCTCTCAGTCAAACAAGGGGGATAACGGGAGCTGATATTAACACTCGAGTCAATACAAATCCGTGCTAGAATTCAAATATGTCATTTAGTCTGTTCTATCCTTTCTAGTACTATTCCATTCTCAGTAAACACTTTATTCCAATACTTGCATGACTCCTAACTTCCTCTACAGTCCATGTGCGGCAAGTTGAGATTTTTCCTTAAAACTTGACACAGCAAAGATAACTCATTGTTAGCTCATTTAATCTCAGAGCTTAATACCTTACAGAACTGTTTGAAGAATTAAGGACATTTCAAAAAGATCAAAGTCAAAAGGTCTACTAATGAAGCAACATGGCTGTTCTTTGAGACACAAAAGTGCATAATCTAAGTTTAAATAGCAGTCCAAATGTGCTATAACTATTCAAAAAGATACCGTGACAATTTTCATGTACAAAAATTACTCTAACAACCACATCTTACTCCCCTTTTCTCAATACAGCTGTGGCCTTCACACCATTACCTCACAGATAGTCCACGGAGAATAACTTTATCCTGTTTGTTTACTTTCCATTTTTCTAGCTGTTATTTCAGATGAAAGAACTACCTTTTCCGCAGTTTTGCATTCAGGTGGACATTGTTACAGCAGGGACATCAAACAGTCCAAGTAAACAGGGGAAATACCTCAAGGAGCAATGTTCAGGTGAATATGTGTGCAGCAGCAAGCAGAAGTTTGACAACGCTTTAGGAATCAGATACTAAACTGTTATTCTTGCAGAAAGCATAAGGTGGTGCTATATTCTCTAGATTATCCATGTCAAATTTCAAACAGGTATGTAAATTTGGGAACCTAAAATATTATTTTCTGTTTTGATTTTAGTATGTCACTTCAATGCATTTAAAAAGTTGTCACGTAATAGGTAACAGAGTGTGAAACGTTTGTATTAAAAATGTTAATTGTAAAGAAATGTTAGGGACTACTTGTTGCTGCCAGTGCAGGTCACTGCCCAAATAATGCATTCCACTGCTATTACAATTTAAGTTATTATTGAATAGTCCACACACTCACGTGTCATTCAAAATAAAAAGGAATGTTTGAGAGGAATTGTTCATACGATTAAAGCAAAGAACTTCAGTTCAATGCTTTGTCTTGTACAAAACCTGTTCCACATGCACAGAAAAAGTCTGGCTAGTTCGATTGCCTGAGGCTGCTTCACAGACATGAGTGGGAGCATATCACAGATTCTTGCAGGAAAAAGACTTTTCTCAGTATTTCTTTTGCTACCCACTGTGTGTACAGGTCTTTCACTGGCTTCAGTGGAGCAGAATGCAAAGGTGAGAATCCTTAGCAGGGATAATTTAGCGATCCAACGCTGAGAGAAGATTTTAGAACATGATACACCTGCTTTTTTTTTTGTTCATGTCTTTCAATCTTGACTAAAACAGACACAAATAATATTTTGCAGAAATTCAAGATCTCTATTAGCCACCTTTTAACTAACTGTGATTCTCTTACAGTTGAAGCCCAACAGGTCAGCATGTTGTTTATGTATATCTGTAGCACTTCTGTAACTCATTTTTTTTCTCCCTATTTATATGGCTTTGAACATGTCACAAAACTCCGCTGGCAAAAGGAAATACATGCAAGAACGTACTATGAATACAGTTGATGTTTTCTAAGGGTTTTTGAATTCAGACATTCACCATATTTTGACTTCTGTTTTCTTCTTTCAGAAATGTAAAGTTGGCATTGCTCCAACTTCACGATAGCAATATTTTCTTACTGTCCGCCAAAAATAAGTGAACAGCAGAAAAAAATATTTCTGAATAGAAGATAAATAAGAAGAGTTTTGGAGGTGCTGGATTCTGATCCGCACCACAAATGAATCATTATGACTTATTAATTGATTTTGATAGTGTTTGTATTGTGCCCTTAATAGTGAGGGTTTAAAAAAAAATAGTAGTTCTACTTACACCTTTTCATGTTTATTGATTGATTTCAGTTTTTATATGATGCTAATCAATAGTAATCGATATCTGCAGCTGCTTTTTTCAGTCAGTTCTTAACTGGCTTGTACAAAGAAAGAGGAATCCAATATTGGGAAACGGTGCGATGGTTTTATATACTACATATCATGTTTGAACAAGGTGAAATTGCAGGTTAAATTGCATGGAGGTCCAGATACCTAAACAGACTGCAAAAAATTCCTTTGAGATTTTGTTTTAAAATTTTAATATAGAACAAATGTCACTGTATAGCAATGTCGAAGATATAAAGGACTTCAGAGTTCAATAACAAATACAGAGTTGTTATTTGAAACCAAAATGTAACTCATGAGAACAATCAGTTCAGTTTTCTAGCAGCAGTTATACCGTGTGGTCATAACCATTTTTTCCCTTTTATACAGGAGTCTCAAGGTGCACATTTTTAATGTATCCTAGCAGTTTCCAGTTAATGTTTTATATTTCTACAGCTATTATTTTCTGTTGAAAGAAAACTAGTAAAGGTTCAGTCAAGAAAGGGAAAACAAAGGAAAAAGATCAATATTAACACTCTACAAATATTGACTTAGCAAAGTGACTTTGCTGTCTTTCTCCCGCAGGAATTTATATTGAATGAGTGATTTATTTAAAAGAAAATACTGATAGAACATATTAGTCTAACTAAAAGTCATTGTTTTCAGGCTAAAGCATATATTTACAAATTAATGCCCAACAGACTGAATACGCTCACAGATCTGTTATTTATTTCCAATTACCTTTCATATAAAGGTTTATGATACACAATCTTTCAGACTACTTAAGCATTTAAAGTTCTCACCAACCTAATAAATTATTAAATTTTAAATTTCTCAAAAAGTCATTAAACGTTTTATCCAACAGTGGTTTCATTTATAAAAAACATACTTTGTTCTATTAAACCTTCACACCTGAAAAATTATTTTCAATAACTAGATGTCAGCAAAACCAACAGTATATAAAAATGTTAATAATAATATGTATCAAGAAACCTCTCACTAGTTTATAGCTGTCCTTGACAAACCATTAATAAAACATAAGTTAAAAATCAGAGATAAACGGTTTATTATTTAAAATGCAATAACATATGTGCCTAGAGGAAAACAGCATAATTCCAAAGGGATTGGCTTACGTGATACCTTCATTGTGTCTGGCTCAATTAGCTTTGTGTTTCTGTTGCCACTGGCACCCATGCTGACAGTGGTAGCAGTGGATGCTTTGCAACTTTGAGCTGATGAGGGTCGTGAAGGAGTTCTGCTCTCCCCTGTAAACAGAGATATTTAGTTACAATTACATTATTTCAGCCCACTCTTCATGCTATTTATCATAAAGCCTTACATTTATAGGCACAGAGGAAAATCGGATGACAAGAACTGCAATCAGATAAGCTGGCTTCCCTTATAATTATATAACATTTAGTAATTCAGTAGCCAAACACCTTTAGTTCCCTGACTGTACATCCCAGGTGAATGGGCATACGAATGGCAGAACCTTGGAACCAAATCCACCTGAAGGACAATAAATTGTTACCACGTTAATCCATTTACCTTGAAATCAAGGTAAATCTGTCCTAAGTGGATAGGTTTAGCTTGCTTCTAATTTAAAGTTCTTTCTTTTCAGGACAACGTAGTTTCCCTGCCAGACAGCACGTCAACGATGTCCCCGCTCCTTGCGGGGAGGTTGGACTAGATGATCTTTGAAGGTCCCTTCCAACCCAAACCATTCTATGATTTTATGATTCTATGATCACTTATGCACAACTGCCCAAAGCAATTACTTCCAAGCCTTAACTTTCTGGTTCCTTATGTTGGGGCAACTCTGCTAGTACGTTGTTGATTTAGCTACATAAACTCCGTCTTCATCACTGTTTTGTCATCTTTGCACCTCTTCAGTATTGCTTAGAATTGAAGCAACTCAAAGTAAGCAGCTCACGCTGCATGCGAGTATTTCATACGTGGTGCCTTTGCAGTCAGTTAGCCTGTGGTCTTTTTCCAGTTTGGGAAGGTTTTTAAGTATCTTTGTAACTTCAGGAAGAACATTAAACTCTCATATTCGTTGTGCTTGAAAAGTAGCCTTGATAACTGAAACCAATAGACTGCTTATTGATGAGTGTTTAAGGTTTCATCTCTGATCTGAGAAGGAAGTAACTTGTTATGTTGCAACTTCTGAGCATTCATTTTCTTCCCTCTAGACTGTGTCACATGAGAGACAAAATTCACCCTTCAGAATTTGAGAGCTTCAGATCATAGATGCAGCCAGTCAGTTTGAACACGGGGGTCAGATATTCTACCGAGACATTGATGAATTGCCACAGTAGGAATTTATATTAATCAATAACATCCTCACTAATCTGAGAAAAAAAAAAATACATAAACTTATTAAATTATTTCATACAATAATACCTTTTGTTGGTGCTAGTTTGTGATCACTTTTCTTTGAGATTCTTGGTGATGGTTTTGCCACTGGCAGCGTGATCCCTTCAGAGGAAGTTTCAGTTTGACTTCCAAACTGCTGTTGCCTCAATCGACTATCAACTTCCAGTCTCTCTCGTGCAGTCTTGCAGCACTGCTCACTGGTTGTCACGTACAAGTCACAAAACTTTAGATAAAGAAAAGTAATCTGTTAAGTGAAACATTCTTTCTCATAGTTTAAAGGATTAAAATGTAACATTAGTAAGGAAAGGATAGGTCAATAGATGTAATGCATTTTTTCTTAAAGCACAATATTATTTTTCATTTTAATTTTCATGAATCAGAGCAACCACTCAAGTGACACAGTAAAAAGGAGCAATGGTTCAACAAGGAGGTCCAATATTGAATGAAAATTAACTGTGACTTTCAACCTAAGAGATGATTTATATTTCTTTCTAGATATTTGAAGACTGATTTTTTTTAACCTATGATTTTTAATAGAGGGTTGTTTTTCCCCTATGAAACTATATTTATGTACAAATCCTTATGGACAGTTTATTCATTGCTTAGAGGTGATGTAAAAAAAATACTGACAAGATGTTGCATCTTGAAAATAAGACGTTCAACATATACAATAATGTGTACCCTCCCAAAGAAATTATGAAATGTCACAGACATAGCAACTCTCACTGATCAGCTAAGTTTGCTATCAATTGTCATCGTTATCCTGCCATTCCTTTAACTCTTACCTTCACACACACTGTTAGGCTTCGTGTTACTAATTAGGCTCTGCCTAATACAGTAAGTTCACCTGCAGCAAGTGACCTTTTAAGGATAATAGCCAAATAAAGGGAGGGAAACAGAAATACATACCAGCCCGTGTTCCAGTCGGAAGGCAGCTGGAGGAGGGCCTGGAGGCGGCACGTGTTGTGTTTGATAATGCTAATACTGTCAGTAACACGACGCCAGTCACACAAGAACAAATAATATCTCTGTTTGCCATACCTTTTTGTAGTCAAGTTTGCCACTGCAGTTAAAGTCCACTTGTTTAGTAATGGCACTCACTTCATCCTCAGTCATTTTTTCACCTCTCTGCAACAAACAACAACTCAGTTTGGGTTCCTAATCAAGAACACTGTTCACCTACAGTGCACACTTAATAAAAACACAAAGAAAGATTTTTTTTTAATATCCTTTCAGGGAATCTTATCTTGCAATACATTTAATGGATTTTGATTTGAATGATCAAAATAGAGGTCAACATCGTAAAAAATTACGTCCCTACAATGCCACGACTGAACAGATGAATTGCATCAGTTTATGCAATTTTGTGGTGTCTTCTGGAAACCTACCATGAATGACACTTGCATCCGTTTCAGAAATTTTTCCATAAACTGGGGAATCCCAGCTCTCAGTCATTCTTACTTACACTGTAGCACGCTAACAACCAAGAACTAACTTCAAAATGGTTAGATTCACTTATTTAATTGAGCTATCCTGTTATACCAGTTTACAACTGCGATATGGTTCACTAGAAGTGTTATTCCAGGTATGAACTTGGCTTTCACCCATCTGTACTCAGAATCATTAGTGTGAAGCCAAAGCAATTTCTCTCCTTTTGGAACCAAATCTGGAGTTGCATGTCAGAACATCCTCTCCAGTGCCCCACTGGCAGCATGGACACAAGGTACATCTCTCAGGAAGAAAGCATGCCTTCCACAAGGTCCTCCAGCAATTTTCTCTACACAGATTAACAGGGCTGTTAGCACCGACACAGCAGTACGTGATAGCTGTACAGAAATCTACTTCACATCGCTTTTCAGCTATGGATGCACAGTGTGAACTTGGGACTGAAAGCTAATGAGAACTGCATTGTTAGTAAATGTGTGATGTGGACATACGGTCCTGGAGCCACACTGGATTGCAACAAATCAAATCCTGATCCTCCCCTCTTTGAACAGCACCAGTTGCTACTGCAAGCGCATCCAGTAAGCTCTTAGTCTGGGTCTATATTAAGCAATGCCCTGACTTTATGTAACAATCTAGAATGTACAGCTCTTCATGGCATAAGTACAGTAGCACTCAACATCTGTTACTTCTGTCTCCCCTTATATAAAGAGTATTTCCTTACGATTGCAACCGTATCTTTTTGTTCATGCAAAATGAGGACTGATGGTTCTGCCAGGATGTTTGAAGTAAACAAATAATCTTTATGGGGTCAAGCACCATGAAAACAGTATGTAAATTGGTTGTTGCTTCTGTCCCAGGTTGCTCTCCTCTACATTTCCTTAAAAGTGTTTTATTCTAATTTTTCACCACTCTACTAGAATTCTACTACTATCCATTTTTAATTGTTACTGCTCCTAGTGTTTGTGTTTTGCAAGATGATTGGCTTTTACAATGAAGGGGTTTTTTTTGTTTGTTTACAAAAGAAAAAACTTGACAGAACAAAGAAAGAAAATCACTGTAACCATCTGTGATGTACATCCATGTAGTTTAAACTCAGAGCATTAGCTCTGCACTGACTTGGAAGACTGTTTTGTTTCAGGGGTTTGGTTTTGTTCGCTTGCTTTGCAGATCCTCAGAGGATTTTAATCCTGTCAATACTCGTCATTGTAACATACTCTTAGTAATGTCTTCTTTAAAGTTTCAGCTCTTATAGTCTCATAATATCACAAAAATCTCAGCTGCTATTTAAAAATAAATTTTTTCTATCCTTTCAGATTACGCAATGAAGCCTAAAAAATATCGTGGGAGTTCAGCAGCTAAAAGAGAAGTTCCAGACATTTTTAATGTCATTATTTTAAGCCATATTAATGACATGTACAGGTCATTTGCATGTTTTGTGTTGATAATGCATAATCTGAAACCAAAATATTGACCTGCCCTAGCACAGCTTATCTTAAGACCCCCAATGAACTAATTATACGATCCAGTGAAGTCACTGGTGTGACAGAACATCATAGCTCTGATAAAACTAAAGTGCTGACTGTAATATTTTATGGATAACATAAAAATGTTCTTTTTTAACTCTGTATCTGAACATACACAGACAACTTGTGAGGAGAGAACAGCAAAGGTATGTCAGGGGAGAACAGCAAAGGTATGTCATCAGTTCTCTTGGGAAATGTTCACAACCCCAAAGGGCTGCAGAGGGGCTCTGTAAAGAACAGAGGGATTTGCACTAACTCAACCAAAGGAGAGACACGTGCTTCCCTTTCTATTGCTCCACTGCAGTACAGATTGGATTTCAACAAAGCATTCTGTGAAAGTACAAAAAATATTTTTTCTGCCAGTTTCCACCTTCAAGGCACAATTGCTGAAAGGACAGACGGGTTATCAACTGCAAGACTCTAAGGGGAAAAAACTGAAGAAAAATCAGATAACCATGGAAAATTAGACATAAAATTGCTAAAAAAACCCCAAAAGAACATGAATAATTTATTGTGTTTACACATTCAGAATAGTTTTACTATCTAATTTCCAAAATCTCTACTAATGGTTAAAGATGGATAATTAAGTTTCTACTGATACTTACCATTGTAAGAATTTTATAAAGTTCATCATGTAAAATATATCCAGTGTTATCTGTGTCTATTTTTCCAAATGCTTTGAGCAGCTCAGTTTTTGTAGCTGGTTTTTCTTTTTTTAAAATTGTACAAAAATCATCAAAATTCAGTGCAGTCGTTTGTGAAGTCCAATATTTATCGACTGTCTTCTGAGATGGATTTCTTCCAGCCTGTTGAAGTACTGAACAATAAAACACAATATTAACTATATATTCCAGCTGTCAGTAATGGAGTTTTTTCAAAACATCCTTTAATCACTTTCCACGTTCAGACTTTTTTTTTTTTTTAAACCAAATCAATCCAAGGGAAAAGCAAGTCTGAAGGATAGACTGACTGTGACCTTCCACAGCCTTGAATTCTGTGGTTTGTACCAGAGAGGTTCAAGCAGCCTGAGGGGCAGATGAGTTCACTCACATAATCTTTTGAAAGGAGACATCAAACAGGCAGTGCCTGGCATCCCAGATCATCCCTCGCGAACTATAACCCAGCACAGAGACGACATGCCGCACTGCTGAGAATCACACCCACTTCCTTCACAGAAAAAGGAAGAAACCAGAGGGCAGTCTGTGACTTTTTATAACGCAGCAATATCACAGGAAATATTGTCCTTAAATGCTCTGCTCTGCAGCTTCCACTTACTCACTTGCACCGTTCTACTAAACTCAATGGGATGTCTTCCTTAAAGAAAGTTAACGGGCTGAAACTATCAATTAAGCAAAATATCCACTGATTCAAAGACAGTCTCCTCAAGTCACAAACGTAAAATTCAGCCCAGTGTCTATATCCCGTGCCTTAACATCAAGAACGTGTTATTTGTAAGCTTGCACATTATTAGATCCTGTTTCTACCGAGATCCACATAAATCTTTCCACTCACTTTGCCAAGAACTGAGATCTAGTGTAGGATTTATCTTAAACAATATTTTGTCACCTCTATACATTTGAGCTTATCAATTCAAATTATGCAATATGAATTTCATAGAATCATAGAATCATAGAATGGTTAGGGTTGGAAGGGACCTTCAAAGGTCATCTAGTCCAACCCCCCTGCAAGGAGCAGGGACATCCCCCACTAGATCAGGTCGCTCAGAGCCCCATATTTCAAATTTCAAATGTAAAGGAAGAACGATACCAACAGACATACATTGTTAAGGCCAACAGCCATTCCCATATGTAATCAGTCCCACTGCGCCTACACCTGGCATTCCTGAAAATGAATTTGCTGGATCTGGTTAGCCTCTTAAAAGTCTTTACTGAAAACATCCTTTCATCAGTTTCCAGTGTGAAAAAGGTATTACGTTAAATTGAAATTAAATTCAAAGGCACAGTCTATCTGAAACTGGAGAGATGCTTTTATATCTTCCCATATAATCAAGTTTTTTAGGGAAACACAAGACATCCTTCATCGCTACCTAGGCTAGCTGATTTATTTTTAGCCAGCTGACCAATGACCAGGTCTGTACCAGCTGAGAGCAGCTCAGTAGCATCTGTGAAATGAGGTGGTGGCATCACTACAATTTTCAGTAGGCAACTGTGTCACCATAAAAACAAACAAATAAAACCAGACACCTTTGTTGTTAATCTCTGATCGAATGCCAAGGACTAAATAAAGATTTCTGCCCTGTCACCTCTACAAGCGCAGTCAGGAGAACACAGCAAAGCTTCCATCTTTATCCATGCAACGCTTGGACACACAGCAATTGTTTCAGGATTTCCATGTCAAGGTCAGCCAAGGAAGGGCAGTTACTCTGTGTGTTTGTTTACGTGGATAGCCAAATTCCCTGGAACGTCAATAGAACACAGTATTCACTTACATTTAGCAGAGTACCCTTCAAATATATGACAATTCTGTATTTTTATATATCCTGGGAGATCAGGACTTGCCACACCCTACATGCCTCCCAAGTTTCTATTTTTGAAAGTTCAATTAGATCACATCTTTTACTTATACTTCTTTACAGACAGATTCTGCTAAATACCTTAAGTAAGAGTACGCCACAAGAAAGGAAGCTACTATCCGTGAGGAAGTAAAACTCCTACAAATAAAATTTCTCAAGGCCAATCCTAAGTGAATATTTCGCAGTTTAGAATATTAGCCAAACATCATCTAGCAAGAGATGCTTAAACACTGGCACCACACATGCCAGAATTTACTTAAGATACAACATTAAGTCTGTAACAACTCTCAATGCTTACACATTTTAAAATAAGTTCTTAAATATCTCTGAAAAGACTGGGAATCTGAGCCCCTTCCAAGTTGACCTTGAAACCAAAACGCGCAAACACTTGCTGTGTAGTGAAGTGGCATATGGATAGAGATGAAAGCCACAGCATATAAAAAAGAGCTTACATTTGTTCACACCACTCCTATCCTAAAATCCAGATTATCCCAACCTACCATTAGGATGTTACAAAGGCACTTTTATTACAGCTGAGAAAGCCTGGATAACACTAAGTCACATGGTGAAAGAATGCGCTTGCTAATGGGTAGAATTTCACGTACTGGTAGAGGCAAAGAAGCCACAAACAATCAGTGCATCAGAGAAGTACGCTCAGCTTTTACAGCGGTGGGTTCCACGTGGAGATCTCATGTATTTTAGGTCTGGGCAATGCAGCCATTCGTGAGAAATTTATTTCCTTACATAGGCAGAAAAAAAATAAGGCTAGAATTACAATTAAATTATTTGATAGCACAGCATGTTTTTGCCTTCAGCTGTTGATTGTTTGTTTGGTTTTTTTTTTTAACTACAAGCAACTGCGATACCATAACACACTTACCTTTAACTGGCATCATAATGTATGAGGAAGACTCAAGAGAGCAACCTGTACAACCACTAATCCCAAGTGCATTCTGAGCTGCACCCCAAAATGCACAAAATAAAAATCATTACTTTTTTTAATGATACATTTCAATTCTTTTTGTCTAACTGAAGGTTTATGTCCTCATGTTTTCTTTGTCAGCCATGTGAGCTGGAAAGATTTTTTTCCAATAAAGTAAGCTAAGATTTTCAAATAATCACGAAACTCCAGGTAAAAAACAGGACGGATAGACACTTTCATGGGTTCCCTGATGCAATCCCTGCTATTACATAAAACTTCAAAACCATATAACTTTTTTGCAAAAGGACAGAAACGCTCTAAGAAAAAAAAAAAAAACAACTAACTAACAAAAGATGCTAAGGTACACATCTATGCCTCCAATAACAACCTCTCCTACGAGTCTGCAAACCTCTGTGCCAATTCATGACAGTGATCATCGCATTTTTCTGTGCCAGGGCAATTGCTCACTATAAACTGAATTTAATCATTTGTCAGGGACAGGAAAAAGCTTATTGCAGAAATGCCACAATCAAAAAGCAGCACCTAGGCCCACCTCAAGTAAGCAACAACGCTACCATCAAATCTGGTGGTGTTAAACAACTCAAGTCCCTTGTAAGCTATCAGCTGGTATTGACTTTTGCCCAGTCCTACTGGCGATTTACAGATTACAAGCCCTGCATACAACTCCCACTTCCATGGGTCATCCAACACCTAGCAACAAAGATTAAGGATTTGAGGAAAATGAAAAACACTGAGGAATGGTAGTTTCTATAAAGTCTGAAAAATCACCACGTGACATATTTTATAACAGGTAAATGATGAAAATATCTTCAAAGATACAGCCACCAACACTTGAAATCTGAACCCTATCTAAAACTACTGTAAATTCCTCAAAACAGTTACTGAGTTTATGCATTGGGATGCTCTCGCAACTGAACTGTTGACTGCTGTTTGCAAACTACCCACCGCAATCATCATACGCAACAGTTATGGAGAAGAAAAAAAAAATCTAATATTTACCTAAACTGAGTTGTTCTTTTGATTTAATATTTTCTAAACTGCTTTTCAAAACAGTTAGATAAGCTGCTCGGCAGTTTGTGTAAAAGATTGCTTCTTCTGCATGCTGGGACTTCTTTGCTTGGGAACTTTCTGGGCGTGTGGCTTTCTGAACAGAGCGCGATGTGTTATTCTCAGGACTGCTGGCCATTCTGTGAAGAATACAATCACAGTTAGAATTTGTTACTTTCTTACTTGTTTAATAATGTTTCTGTTTTTTCCTCTGAAACACAGACTAGCACAAACTATCCTACCATCCAGGTCAGGTGTTTTCCATTCTCTAAGTCTGGGATGGGACTACGTACCTACACCAGTAGGTAAGCACCATGAGATCTGCGAACAAAAATAGCCTGAGCTCTACTTATTATTCACAATTTATTCTTTCTTGTTAGTGAAAAGTTTCATTTTGTTGTATTTTATTTTCATTTCAGACATTTGATATCACAATGATTATATAGTAATGTTACTTTAAAGCATAATAATATATTTTCAAGTTATCTGTGATACAAACCATTGCTATCCACATTTAGAAATAAATCACTAGGTCTTGTCCTTAGTACACATTTCCACTAGAATTTCTACTCTTGCCAAGTTAGCTAAATTCTCCTAATGACAGAAACAATGGGAGAATTTGTACAGAAGCACACTTGTTGGCTCTGATGACTCTACTACCGTTGTCTATGCCTAGCACGATTTGTCACGACGGAAAATTAATGAACATACCATACCTACCACTCCTTTGCTCCCAGTGCCACTCTCATTGTTGCTACTAGTCACCAGCAGTAGCAAAGGTGAGTGGTTTTAGGGAAAAAAAAAAAAATCAATTTAAATATGGCCACAGGTTTGAGAGGCACAGAATTATTTTAAAGACTTTTTCACCAGACAACAACACGGCTTCAGCAGAGACTGTAATGTCATAAGCACCATATAATATTCAGTGTTTAAAAAGTGACACCATAATTCTTAAATTTATTACATATTTTCTTCTGGTGCCAACCCATACCAGAATGGGCTTTTGTTTTCTCTTTTTACAACTGTAATTCAATAAAACGTATGGGTAATAGTAAAATTGGTCAAAATTGTAACCCTTAATCCTTCAAGTATGTGAAGTTAAGCACACTTAATTCTACTTTCAAGAGTTAACTAAATATAATTAATAAAGAACTCTGAAGCTAAGAATGTGCATAAAACTTTGTGTAACTTAGGCCTTTCACGTACAAGAACACTACGCATAGAATTGTAAAAGAACAGAAAAAATACAAAATGCATTTTTTCTAAATTATTAAAACAATTCAAAGCAGTAGCTAACACTGTTTGCTCACCAATGGCCAGCAAACTTTAACAGCAGCTTTCTGCTTTTACCAAGGGTGATTAAGGTTTTCAGAAGGCCATCACAGAGGGACACTAAATCGTGTTGTACTGTTGGTCTAACAGCCTCTCATATTATTTTACCCAATGTTGACTTCAGAAAATATATTCCAGTGTAACAAATTGAATATCTCAAGTTCAGCAACAAGACAACGACATCATAGGGTCCCCTTCAGGACTCATTGGATTCTTACTCAGGAGGCCTAAATCACTCGCACCTTCTTGAGTTATATAGGTCTTTTACACTTGGGAAAGAAAGATAATAATCGCTTATCATGGATGAAGTACCCTATTTATAATACACAGACCGCCTGCCTGACACTTTAATATTACACTGGCATTAGAAGGACCCCATAGGGACACTGTGACACAGCCTGGTTACTGCAAACGGGTGTCACTATAATTAAGCACCAGCGTTACACACACAAAATGGAAGTGGGTTAAAGTCAAGGAGGAAAAGAAGAATAAATGTTAATTTTCCAGTAACTAGTTTATAAAATGTGAGCTCTCGTTTATACTCCTTAGACTTCTCCCTACCGAGATATTTCTTGCGTGGGCCGTAGTTCTGCCAAGAAGCGCTGCCGAGACATTGCTCAGAAACCCGGTGAGCAATAGCTTGGTGACAGCACTGCCAGCACCCCCACGGCTCAGGCTGTTAAATTTTTACCGGACAAATGACACATTAGACAAAATAGACGGAGGGGAGCAATCCAGCCTCAGCTGAAGCGGGAGGACGACACAGCCTAACTATTACTTTCCATTTTCAGTTGCTATGAATCTAACGAATAAAAACCGTCTTCCAACCAGGAATTAAGCCATTCCCTTCCAGGCAACACTGACCTCTCCTGCCGAGGGTCCGAGGCCGAGCTTCGCCTCCATCCACGGCAAACACACGGACAGGGAAGCGCCGCACTGCTGCTCCTTAAACTTCCAAGCGGTCAGGCCTCGCTCCCCTGAAACGAGGAAACTCTTTTACCACATTAATCTCATTACCTCCCTCTTCAGTGGGCTCAGGGGTCTTCTTGGGGAAAATTCACCACCAAAAGACAAGCAAAAGACGTTACAATCCCCTTCCCCCGGCCCGTCGGAGGGAAATCGGCTCTCCCGCCCCGCCCGGCGGCCCCGAGGGGCCTCATCTCCCGCCCTGGCACAAACCTTCCCGAGGGGGGAGACCGACCACCGGGCCTCAGCACCGAGAGCGGGGCCCGCCGAGCCGAGCCGGCCCCGCAGGCCTGACGGGCGCGGCCTTCCCCCCGCCCCGGTCCCGCCCTCCCAGCGCCGTTTCCAGCCGGCGGCGTTTGACCGGTGCACGGCGGCGGGAGATCCGCAAAAACGGCGGGAGCGGCTCCAGGCGCCGAAATGTCGTAGGTATCGGGCACGGAGAGGAGGGGAGAGGGACAGTTCGGCTTTAACTGCTTCTTCCCCGCTGGCTGCCGGGCCTCTCGGCGGCGGGGCGGCCCCTGGGAGCGGGGCGGGAGCCGGAGGAGCCGGGGCCCGTGCGGGGCGCGGTGAGGCGGAGCGCTGCTCCCCGGCGGCTTCGAGCTGGTTCCCCGGGGACAAACGTGCTGCTCGGGCTGTCCCGGACACGGGGGGAGCACGCCGTGGCGCGGGGAAGGGCAAATTTTGTTTCTTCCAGCTGTCGGACGGGACTGGGAAATACTTAAGATGGTGGCTCCTCGGGGCAGAGCCTTGTCCAGGCGGAGTTTGGGAGGGCGATGCCCGCTGGCACGGGTAATGCTTTCGGTGTGTTATGTGGCTGTTCCCGGCTTCCCCAGCCGAGGGGGAGTTGGATTGTCTGCAGACCCCATGGGTAAAGGCTGTAGGGCTCTGTGGTGGGGGTGGAAGAGCGGCAGGAGCCATGTTGCGCTGTGTTTGACATCTGGGGTTTGGGGCCTGATGTGTACCGTGTCCGTTTTCCATCAGGCTGTATCTCTTCATGTTGTCTCCAATTGGAATAAATCCCGTTCATATTTCTCCTATTCTTTGCAGTTTATCAAGCAATAGTTGTGTAAGTCTGATGCTATTCTTGTGTGTCTTTGCCAATCATGCTAATAATGGGCTTCTGAAAAACAATAAAGAAAATGCGTAGGATGTTGCTAACTTCAACAGCAGCAAGGTGAGGCCATAAGATTCATGCTGCACATATAAAAGTTTAGGATGTTGTCCCAGTTTACAGCTACTTATGTGATTTTGAAGATAACTTACATTAGAGCTAACATAGGTTCCCATTTCTGTCAGTCTGGACGACTGGAAGTTGAAGTATTCATGTCGAACAGCAGTAATACAAAGGGAACTTATCCCTACAAAGCTCTGATTCTTTGGTGTTTCAGTTTCTCACTGGTGAGTCAGTTTCTCCCTGGTTGCACACTGAGGTTCACTACCATTTAACCTGAACGTAGAAAATGATCATGTATTCTTTCTGCTTTTCCAATTTTCACTGGCAGGTTTTAAAGATGAAGCAATATGTAAATAGCATAGAGGTGTTTTCTCTTTTTCTCTCCAGTAGAAGTAAAAACTTAAGAGGAAGCTAACTGAAATGGCCTCAAAATGCACTACAATACTTTCTAGGGTATTTTTAATGAAATAGTATAATCAAGTTCCAGTTCTTATTAGTACGTTAAGTCTGTACGTGGCTGTTACCATTGTATTCATTCAAAATGAATTGTGAAGGAGAGAAAGCTGAGTGTATGTGGAATTAAAAACAATATAAAAGATCAATTTCTTTATAGACTGTTAAATTACGTAGCTAGACTTTTGCTGTTAAACAGTTCCTCATAATAAGTGTTTTAACCAAAGCACTGTTCAAGTGAGTAAAGGTCTCCCAGTATTAGCAAGGAATTGACAATACGACCTGGAATGACAGATGAACAATATGCGATAGAAGTAATATGTAGTTCTTTAACCTGAAGAATATTATGGGCAAAATAATAATCGCAGGTTGTACAGCTAGCTATAAACATTTGCCATCATACTCAGCATAATTAAGAAAATAAACTAAGCCTTGTCAGGGAGTTTGAAACCAACGCAAGGGTTAGAAACTCAGGTAAATAAGTTATTGTGTCCTGTCATCACCTACAGCTCGTCTTTCTGTCTCCTTTTCTTGTTCACCCTCTGACATTTGGTTCCACCCCATAGGCAAAGCAAGACTTTTCCAGCCATATAAAAAACCAAACTAAAGCTGATGCTCTTCCCTCCGTAGTGTTTCCTAAAATACTTCAGGAATTTTGTTTGCACCTAGATGCACATACTGTTTTTTCTCCATGTTCATCTTTTGAAAGATCTGAGAGAACACACTTTGGCCGACCGGGTCTTCGTGTTAGATGTCTGGATGAATTTTGTTTCAGTGGTCCTAGCCAGGGACTGTGTGTAGGCTAAGAGCAAAATTTTAACTTATTTTGAGATTTACCTTCTCACATTATAGCATCAGAAAGACAATTATTAAAAACAAGCCCACAAGCAAACCACGCTGCTGGGTAGGATGGATTGGGAAAAGCGAGGCAAAGTTGGCCTCCTGAAGCCAAAATTGTATCCATGCAGCTCCTTCCAACTTTGACGTGCTTGCCTGGGATGAAGCTGCCTCTTCGCTGCCGTAGCTTAGGGTGTTTGCAGGGGTTTTGCAGTCCAGCAGAGAGAAATTTGGGCTGTCTGCAACTCTGTTGCTGTACACAATATTTGACAGCCTTCACCAGTCCACAACTTCCTCCCTAAGAAATTTTCTAGATGTTTATAATTTAGTGGGGTTTTCATGTCGTTTCTCATTTATCTTGATCCTACAGCTATGCTGAGTCCAGATTCTGCTTTACTTTGGCTTCCAGCTTCTTTTGAAGTCCATCATAAAAACTTCCATCATAACATGCCTTAGTATAACATGCAAATGCCTTGGCCCCTAGAGCATCCTTTCAGAGAAGATGTATTAATAAATATAATGTTTCTCTGCTGCCACTGGGGTGGAAGATGTAATGGTGTCTGCATTCCTTAAGCAATATGGTTTTCTATTTAAAAAAGAAATACATTGTAAAGAATTCCATCAAACTATTACAGCTTTGACTGCCCTTTGGCAAGAATTTCAGATGCTTTTTTAATTTAAATGTTACCTGTTTACTTGGCTTTTTTAAGATAGAATATTTCTCTTCCCTTTTTTGTAATAGAGATAGCTCTAAAACAGTATTCATATAAGACCATTACCTGAGTTATATTTCAAATATGTGTTTTCATTATATTTTTCCAATAATTTCGTTTACAGTTTTGGAATAGTAACATAAATTTGAAAAAGATACTTTTGGAATGAAGTCATCTTAATTCCTTACAAGTCAAAATATTCTTTTTCAAGATGAAAACCATGAACTAAGTTCTTGAAATATGATGTATTTTCTAAATCTTGTTTAATTTAGTATTATAGATGTTTCTTGGGGACTGTTCTTATAAAGATTTTAAATTTTTTTCCTCGCTGTTTTATATCATGCTTTAAACTATTGTTAAGATTTAGGAATGTACTTTAAAAGTTTCAGTTGTCTCTGGGAAAAATAGTCTTAATTTATGTTGACCTTTCTTTCCTTTGAGCATTTAGTCTGCATTCAATAAAATTTTGATGACTGCTCTTTAGAAGACAGCTGTACGATATAAAGTATTATAAATATTCAGCTTTCCTCTTCTAGCGTTGCCATTAACAGCTGGGCATCCAGTTCAGCAGAGCAGATTTTGCAGAGAGAGCTTGGCACGTTCCTGAATCAGTATAGTGAAGAAGACTAGAAAATAGTTTCTTATGGTTTGGGGACCTGTAAAGACATAGAGCATCTGTTCCCCAGTTAAGTCATAGTCTGCTAGCACTGAATCATGTTAAGAGCTAAAATGATGGGAAGAACTACTTTTTTCACCTTGGCTGTACGTGCGTTTTATATGCCTAATACATTATTTCTACTAATGGCAAAATAATTTCAGCCCTTGCTCGGAAGGTATGTAAATGATAATGCTTTTGCATTTTTTCATTGTTTATGGTCTTTGAGAAAGAGACAAATATACAGTGCAATTTCACTTCAGTGTCTTCATTTTTATCTCTAGTATAAAATGGAGAATTGGAATTTCTTATGCAAACACTTTATCCTTCTAAACAAGCGATGTTTTTGTTGCACAATATTTTAATCAGTTAATGTATTTGCTTTGGATGAGGTTAGTTTTCTTGTATGAAAAAAAACCTCAAAGTGAGAAAGGAAAATGTCTTTAAAATTACAGATTGTAGACCTTATTACCAGAAATCTTTGTGTCTATATGACCATAAAACTTGTCCATATTGTTCTGTTGCAGAGTGAAGAGAGCATTAAAGTTGGACACTGTTAAAAAAGATTATGTAAGTATTTTTTGGTGTATGGAGTCATCTGGTCTGTTTATATATGTGTATGTATATCTATATGCACACACGTATGTGTATATAAAGATGATATTTCATTAGCTGCATTTATATTGTTACAGATTGGATGTTGTCTAGAAAAATCTTAACAAGCCACAGAATTACTGCTGAAAATATTAGTACAAAATTTATTGTATTCCATTTGTCATAAAACTGCCTGGCCTTAAGTAATGTACATCTACATGAATTACTTGAAAATAATGGAGAAATATGCATCTTTTTATTGCCATCACTATTTACCCAAGAGCTGAATGAGTTAAGATCCTTGGTGAAATCATTTATTAGAAATTAGCTCCATTATCCTGGAAGCAAATGTTCTGCCATGTAATTGTACGTGTAACAATATGGAATTATGATGATGCTGTAACCTGCATATTATAAACTGCAAAATTGAAATGAAAACATTAAAGGCATTTTCATGTCAAGGATATAATTACCTCCCTCAGCTAATCTGGCATAATGAAACAATAAAGTACCAACACTGCAATAAATTTCACCACAGTTATCACAATAAAAATAAAATTGTACTGTTGCTATTATTTTTTGTAAATGCAGCTATAGTATACTCCCAGTACCAGCATGGCAGGACATATGTCAGTTTATTATCTGCGCCTACCAACAGTGGGTGTTGCTGCAGACATCAATACAGAGGAGCTTGCGAGGATGGCAGTGTTTAAAGGAAAGAAAATTTTGGAAAAGTGTATAAAGAGAAATAGCTGGTCAGCAAATGAGCTCCCAATAAATTTCCATGTCGGTGTCATTTTGAAGAGATTTGTTTATGTGCAGCATGTATTTGGAGATCTTACTGGTGTTTAGCAAAATAGAAATTTGCAATTTAAAAAATTTTCTAGATACTTTTTTTTTTTTTTTAAACAAAGGTGGCAAAATACCACAATGGCACTAAAGAAAAATCATTAGCGATTTAATTAGCAGCTTAGTGTACCATTATCCAACTTGTTCTGCTCAGAATGCAGCTGTGACTGTAATTTTGCATCTGTTTCTTGGGCTGTAGTAACGTTTTTGTAGATGAGTGGTCCAGCTGAAATTGCACGCGATTCTTTTTCTGTGTTAAAGCTATTCCTTCCCTGCCCCCTCCTCATAAGATTAAAAGAATGAGTTACTTGATGGTTACCTGCATTCAGGTTCTTGTGCAGCAAAAAGCTTAACAAAAGCCCGTCTGAATGATAAAAACTTTTATTGGAACCTCTGTAATGTAGGTTTACGCTGTGATTTTTAGTTCATACGATGCCTCTAACAGATACATGTCAAAGTGTACTATAATTAAACAGCGTTACAGAAGGTAGGAAGGAACGTAAGGTGGTAAACATGGGCGGTTTGTATGAGGTGTCTGTTTTAGCTCTGCTGCATCCGTTGCTGTTTCTACAATTTCTTTCCTGTTATTCAGGAGGACCTCGTTCCACCTTCTGATGAGGCTACCCAAAGCATTCCTGAACTAACCAGATCAGAAATGAGTATTTTTAGGTTTTGTAATGTTAGTATAGGATCATTATAAAATTGTGTAACTGGACTAAGACTCTTCTTCCTCAAAGATACATTCTTACTTCCAAATAAATATTGTCCTTTTAAGTACTACGGTAACTTCTTCCGGGTAGCTGCTCAAAGGAGTCTTAGTTCATATCCAGAAATATGATGGCTGAGGTGTCTGCTGCTCAAGCAGGAAAAATATCTTTGAAAGTGTAAGGAGATTGGAGATTCTCCCTGTTACAAAAGAGATTTGATTACATTTAAATGCCTAAAGTGGCATTAATACTTTACTGTAATTAATATTTTATTTAAAGATGCTTTGAAACATGTCTGACCTGGCTTCAGTCCTGTGCGTTCTTTCGTGAATATAAACACCAATTCCTCACCTTCTATTTCATTCATTATATTGAAAGTGTAATCTACTTACCTGTTATACTTTTTCTAACATTAATAAATGGAACTTAAAGAGATTACAGAATTATCATGTATAATAAAGCCTCTGATGAAGAAATACTGTATGAAGTTGAGAGGCTATTAGGAGTGACGTGAAGACGGGAAGACAAGAATGGGAAAGCTGTCAATCTCAAGAGATGTTTTCCAGCTTGCTACATGGTGTACCTTCTAGCTCTTTTGTTTAATTATTGGATCAGCTAATGACTTAACAGTGAAGTACTGTAGGTCTGATAGTCTGCATGTTGCTTAATACTTCAAATCCAGCTACCTGGAAAATCCTGTAGCCACTTGATTGGTGGTTTCTAAGAGTGAAGATGCTGCTGATGCAATGGGGTCTCCTATGAAGTGCTACCTGTGTTTATTTCTGGGTGTATGTCCTTTTTGACAGAGTCATTGATGGTGTTATTTAAAGCTACTGGACTTCTTAGTTGGAATCAAGTTGTTACTAGAGCAGACGTCCTTTATGTGCCAACAAAGTGTGGTTTTGGCTTGTTTTTTTCTTCTGTATATTAGTAATGCAGTGAAATCCCAGTTTCTCAGAGTTGCAGTTGAGCATCCAATTTACAGTGAGCTGTGTCCCAGATAATCCCGGTTATTTCAGAAATGCAGACTAGTTCTTCTGAAAACTTCTCCACACAATTCCTTTAACATCATTAAATACTTCCTTTTATATCACTAGACATATTGCAGTCCTAAGCCAGAGACAATTTTTTTTTTATTTAAAGGACTCACTTGTATTTTTTTAAAATAACACTTATTTAGAAAATCATTAGAAATAACCATCTTTTGATAGCATTAAAATCTAAAAATACTTGGTTATAGTTCATATGTCTTAAATTCTCAATACTTTAGGAAAAAAGAATGCCAGTTTTTGGTTGCTTTTGAAAAGAAAAAACACAAACAAACAAACAAAAACCCCAGGTGTTCATGCCAGAATACCTAAATGTCTGGAAACCACATACTTTTTGTTTATGAAAACTGAGAGGCTAATGTTTGAAGGGCTTTTTATTTTTTTGAGTAAAACAAGTGTTAATGAGGAGGGTGAGTGATAGAGTGTCTTGGTGGGCACCTGACAGCCAGCGGAGGTCAACCCACCACGGCGCAGAACATGTGCTTTCCATAAATGGGAGTACGTAAGGTTAGGAATTACTTAGAAGAATCTATTGCCAGACAGTAGATGTTCAGAGAGGCTTTGTTTAGTTTGGGGTGCAACTGATGGGAAAGGTAGAGGCTGGAAAGTATTTAGATTGCAGAAGGGAAGTTCACAACTGTTGTAGGTTTAGATGGACATAGGTACTTTATCTTTAGCCAATATTCACCTGGATTCTTTGTCTTCTGCTACATTTTAGCCATCTGATGCAACACCTTTGAAGACCAAAAAGAAAAATCTCAGCTCTTACTCGCCAACAACAGGAACACGCCAAATGAGTCCCTTTTCATCTCCCACGAGTCATGATGCACAGAATCTCAGAAATGGCCCATCAAATGGTTAGTTGAACATTCTGTCTTTCTTACTGCAACATTTTTCTGGTTATTGGCTTGATTTAGTAACTTACGTCTCATGTGGTATGTTTGATTTCTTTTTCCTCTTAAAGAATTTTAATGTATTTTGGAAAAGCTGGTGTTGATTTTTAAAGCTTGAATCTTTTAATTATTGATCTTGGGGATGTTTATGAAACAAGTTTTGCTTTCTGTTGATCAATATTAAAAACTTTTGACTTTGGCTCAGCAAAAAAAAAAACCTGCACTGGCATTTTTGTCAATAATTCAATTAATTCTACGGGTTAGGCATGTTTATGTTAGCAATGCCCTTTGTTTTCTTTCTCAATCCGAGCTTTCGTGGGTAGAACTGGTACATGCTACTGACAGTGACTTTGTTCTTCTTTGAAGAACATGATGGGGGAAATGTTCAGAAGTTGTGTGCAAGATGGCGCAATCCGTTGTGTGTAATACACAGCTGAGATCTGGGCTATCTCATGGTCAGGAGGGCTGGCAAGAAAAGATAGGTGCATGTGATGCACATTTAATTTTGTAGCCTTTTGAGAACTATGTTGAGATTTGTAATGCGAGTCCTGGTTTATGTACTTCTAGGTTTCTAGTGGAGGGACAGGCTTAGCGTAAAATAAACGCTTGCATGCGTGCGTACATATATACAGCATTTCTCAGCTCTGAGTCTGTGAATATTGAAAGTTATGTAGATTTTATCAAATTAAAGCTAAAAGAGAAGTTCACTCAAGTTCAGCTCTTTTTTTGCATTCTTTTATGTCATTTTTGCTCTTGTTTTTCATAGGAAGGCAATCTTTAGTTAATCTAACATAACACTGAATGTCATTAGCTCTCAGAAAATATACCTTTTTGTGATTATATTCTTTCCAGTTCACTTCAGGATGTATGGCCACTTAGTGACACAGACACAGTTTTTGATGCAGACAAACTGTGACTGCTCAAGAAGTATATTTCCAGTAGACTAGCCTGTTTTTATGGCTGTATTGGTTGTGGTCTTTTTAAGTGTTGAGGAACCATTAGATCACCTCATGTGATTTTTTTATTTTTTTTTTAATATATGTGTGTCTATATATATATATATATAAAAAGAGACTTTCTTGTCTCTTTCTTCAGCCTAAGAGCCTTTATTTCCTTGCAGTACAACTGCTAGAAAGATGGTTAGGTGTTGATTTGAAGACTTCAGATTATTTTTTAATAATAATAATACATCACTTCCCTTGTTAGCAAGTTCCTTGTTCAATTACCTTCACTATTAAAAAAAAAAATCCTGTCTGATTTTGAATTTGCCTGGCTTTAATTTTCAGCCATCAGTTCTTGTTATGCCTTTTTGTTGGGTTAAAGTGCTTTTTATGCCCCATATATTTTGGAATTTATGTGCAGTAATTGAGGCCTCACTAACAATCATGAATTATGAGGAGTAGAAATATTCTGAGCAGGATAGAATAACCATTGCCTGAAATTTATCTAGATGTCTGCAGATTTTTGCACTAACTGTTGCACCATGTGCTCTCATGATGGATCTGCAAAAGTGGATTTTTCCTCCAGGAAAAAAAGTTGGGGGTTTTTTTGTGTTTTAAAGGAATGTGATAATGAAACTTTGGGATTCTGTTAAAACTAGCTGAACTGAAATGAAAGCTTTCAAGCTGAAAATACTACAATCTGTGAGCATTACATCCTTTTTCCTTATTAAAAATAGCAGAGTACTTGAGGAAACATGGAAGTACTGGATATTTTGGTGCAGTACAGCTATGCATAGTTACAGGCCTGTGTGCAGGGGTTTTGGGTTGGGTTATTTTTTCTAAATAGTTGTCATGCTAGGAAACTAAACAGAAGTAGCTCTAACCTAATTCTTTGTTGTGCTACCAGTCTTCATTACGACCTGGCTTTGTGTCCTTGTTACCTGCTAGTCAAACAGTTTCAACACGGTCACATTTTTCATGAGCCCTCACTGCCAGTCAGAAGATTCACAACTTTCCTACCAAGTTTTCTGCTGATTCCAGTTTTCCCCGAAATAGCTGCTGTTCTCCATGAGTACAAAGCTTTTGAATTGGGCGTTTACCCCTGGAGCCCCTGGAAAAATGACTGTTATAGCCATTGACATTCCAAGAAGCCTTTGGAGGAAGATTTAGACTATTTCTCCCCATTCTTTCAGTGAGTGATAGCGTGTCTGGATATCCACCTGCACTTTAACATTTACCTTTGCAAAAAGCTTTTAAAATTGTCTATAATGATAGCAGTCAGATTAAAATTAATTAAATTTAAAATGCTATGGCTCTTTAGTTATGTTCTCTTGAATATCCCTACATGTTTGTAATTACCTGCTTTAATGACCTCTTTCCTTTAGTTTTAGTTGATGCCTTTTTGGTGACATAATAATAGAAAAATGTTTGAATCTACTACAAGTTAAAAAATTCATTTCAGCATCTCTACATTTGTATTGCATACCTTATCTCTTAGGTGAAAGAAGAAAAGGGGCAAAATGTCTTGAATTAAAGTGCCTGTCTGTCAGGATGTCAAGGGGAAAGGTGAACATGTACTGTATTTCCATACTGGTATTAAGTATGGACATAAGGGAACATTCCTTTTGCCTATAAAAAGCTGATCACATGATCATAGCTGACATTTAGGTGGATAATTATTCAGCAATGTACTACTAGTTATCTTTTTTTCTCCTGTATTCATATAGCTACAAGATGATGGTATATAAGACCTCCTCTTATATCACAGGTTTCAGGTTGTCCTTTTAAACCCACAATTTCTCTTCTTCTTCTAAAAAGACACTTCTATTTTAAGTGTGGTGGTGTTCCAATAGATTGTGTATATCACCTGTAAGTGAGGTGTTAGAATGTAATCTATATTCTGTTTTTCTGTGATCAATGTGTAAGAAAACAACAGAATGAAAATTACTACAAAATTAATGCCATTAGCTATGAATACTTCTCACAATGCAAAATAAGTTTGCAAAGTTGCATGCATGTCTCAGTGAGGAAACGCATGGAAGTTACTTATGTGTGTATCTGTTGGAAGGACAGTAGATAAGAACTAATTTAAAACACCTTGTGCGCTTCTTTGGCACCAGAAAAAAAGATCTTTCATGTGTTTTGGACAGACGAGTATAGTTTGATTGGCTACAAGTACACTGAACTCTAAAGCTGAATTACGGATATGCAATTCTAAGACACTAATTGTCAAATGCCCTAATTATCTCATTGTTTAAGGGGGAAACTGTTAGCAGAAAAAAAAAAAAGAATGAATGTGTGAATTATTCCTTTTCCCCGTTGTATGTATGTATACAGCTTCACCATTTTGTCATAAATAAGTATCAGATCTAAAGAAATCCAGTGCACAGGAGAAAATAAATGTGTCCGAAAAAGGGAGCTTTTACACTGCAGTAGAAAATGAGAGACTGAGTGTGTGAGGGAGAAGTTCTTAAGGTGGAAGTTACAAAAGCTCCATGTTACATGATGGCTTCAGCTTCAGCTACAACTAAACAGAAATAATTTCTACCATTCAGATGTGACCTCTTTATTGCTGGAATCCAGGCAGATATAATGCTTAAAGTGTTAAAAAGTGGCCATATAGATTGTATGGAGCACAATGTCATGAGTGATTATGGCCTGACTACTTTCAGTAGATTCACCAACATCTATTGTACTGTGGGATCTTACCAAATGTGACAGTATATACTGTTTTAAAGTACTAGTTAGGATGGATGCAGTACTTTTTTCTGCAAATACATCCCCCTCCTGATACACTAGTTGGAGGGCGAGCAGAATTGACAAGCTAACGTACTGACTTTAAAAACAATAGTAATCGATACACAACATAAAATTTTAATCTGTTTTTGTTCTAATATGATTTCCTTCTGAGTTGTATTGGTTGTGAAAAGTTGTGTAAATAGATGTAAATTCAGGAAGTCTTTTGTGATTAGTGGTGTACGATACATGTAACGGGGCCTTGGTAAGTGGCTGCTGAACAGTCCCAAGTAGATAGCAGCCAGTGAGCCAAAGATGTTATTTTAGTGCAGCACGAACTTTCTGAATCTAAACAGCATCGCTGAGAACATCGCCCGGTCCGCCTGCTTTGGGAGAGCAGTCTGTGTTAGACACTTGTCTTGGAATCTGCTCATTCAAGGATGCCTAACCTACGGTGACAGAAAGGAGTCGCCAGTTTACCGACACCACGTGTGAGCCTAGGTTTTATTAACAAATCCACAGGATGGACTTTTGTGATAATATCCTGTTCCTGTTTCCTCACAGGAAGATGCAGCTGCTCAAAATATCAGTGCACTGAAATGCAGAAATATGACTCGCCGTGCAGAGTAATGACAAGTGGTGTATGATTTGTCATGCCTCATCACATGACGAGCTAGAATATTATATTGTCAATATAGCATGTCAGAGCCTCTGGAAGTAATTTGCCGTGTCTCCTTGTAGTTGTTTACAAGATGGAGTTGGGGGCCAGGCACTTTTATATTAAAGGAAAATGGAGGTTTCATTGCTCAGGCGTTAGAGTATTCTCATGGTCATGCTCTGTGCTAATACGGTGTATTTAGGCCGTTAATAGGATAAAAAGCTTCTGGGTAGAACACAGTGACTGCATGTCAGAATAATACTAACTTCCAGTTATTAATACTATAATCCTAAGGTTTCCACAAATATGAATGTAATGTGAATTGATGAGAGGTCCAATAACAAAAGAGTAAATTACAGCGAACTTCACGCGTTTCATTACAAGGGAATCTGCTCTACTTCACGAGTGAATTTTGCTTTTTTTCTCTTCCTAAAGGATCATTGAACAATGAGGGTTCATACTAACACCTTTTCCGTGTGCTTCAAATACTCAAGACCTTATTTTCATCTTTATTGTGTCTTTTCTTTCTTGTGAACCTCCTAGGAAATGGAGCTGAGCAGAACGGTTCAGAGAGGAAATTCTCCAGAAGAGGGCAGCCTCAAACAGAGGAGGATGAGTAAGTGTTGTTAAGTGGGTTGTGGGTGCAGTGCCGTGATTTTTACTTAGGAAAGATTAATATTTCATACAGAATTAAATTAATAGGGACTATTTTTTAATACTTGTAGTCCCACAGGATTGGATATTCAAAGGCACTGAATGGTAAGCTTACACTTACAGGTACAGGGCCAGTAATGCAGCACACTTTGTGATTAAAAACTAGCCACAGATGGTCGTGCTGAAACTTCGTATTTGCTTTGCAAAATCTTTTAAAATTCTTGTATTTTTTTTCCACAGTCATATTTGAAGCTATAAACTTCGTGATGTTAATGGACTTTGAGCAGTCCGCAGTTATAAAAAGCACTTAAATAAATTTTTCAAGTAAAGTATCTGATAAACTGCTTTCCTAAACTTGATAGATGTGAGGAAGGAGAAGTTATAAAATACGTTAGAAGTAAGGCTGATACTGTCTTGTGTTGTTAATTGGCTTCTTTGTACTTTCCTTGTGTTCCTGCTTCTGACAACAGGACATTCTGTAAGTGCTGTTGGTATCGAAGGCAGAGCGTAACTTCTGTGCTGCAGTTTGTGTTACTGGCAGAAGTGTCACCGTGCTAGTGAGGTGTTTGTGCAGGCTGGTTAACTGACGTTGCAGAGCTGGAGTTTTGTACTTGAGTGGGTTTCTTTCATCCTATTCTTAAGTAGATGTTGATTCTGGTATTCTGCTTCTATATTTTGTTGTATGTATTAAATATTTGTATCGCAGTTGTACCTGGTGTCCCAGAGGAAAATTCCCTTGAGGCTAGTTATTTTATGCATGCATTTATTTTTTACTACCAAATAATCTTTGCAACATTTATTCAACTAAATATTATGTTTCTCATGTTTGAAGTTGTAGCTCTTCATTTTGATTATTGCACCTGAACTCTGAATGTGTTTGGTGGTTTTGGGTTTGTTTGTTTGTTTGTTGTTTTTTTTTCCTTGTAATGGATGCTTTCCCTGACCATTAGCTTGAAATTTCTTCATTGTAGGACAGTAAGTGTCTTTGAAGTGATGGAGCTTGACAGATAGAATTGTTTGTTTGGCATGTTAGATAGTAAAAAATAAAACCTTACAGTTATACTCGTGGAAAGCAGTAAACTGATTAATTGAGGAAGTTTTGTGGTTCAGTAAATCTCTTGGTCAACACATAGACTTGTTTCTTAGTGATAGTAACCTTGACTTGAAAAGCAATTTGAGTAATCATAGTCTTCATTGACATGTAAATGTTTGCATTCAATAATTCAGTATGTTTTTTTAAAATTGCAAGATTTGCAGAAGACTAGCAGTTAGTGACATGCCGGTAAAACACATTTATAAACAACCACCTCCACACTAATATTTATGTGAACTTCCGTGCACTTTATTTTTACAGGTGGAAAATGCATTGTACAATACACTGACATTAACATTTTCTTTTCTGTGTAGCCTTCTGTTCCCATGTCGAACTACAACAGTGATAAGTTTTTCTCATACTGTAGTTCTGTTTCTAAATTTGGGGTTTCTTGTAAGAGTGATTCTCCCTTCTGTGGGAGGAAGCAGTAAATAGAGTATTTCTCTGTTTGTCTGTGTTTGGTACGCATATTTAAATGGTTTAAAGATAAAGTAGCCTAAACACTAATTGCAGGAATTTTTTTCAATACATGCTCAGTGCAAATCCTTAATCATGCTTTAAAGTCTGCCGTTTATATCTAACCTGATTGTGTATTATTTTAAATTTTATTGCAAAACCCATTAAACTCTGAAAGCTGACCGTCTTTACACTGGTAGTAAAATATATTTGTGGCTTTAAAGGGGAGAGAGAGTTCAACAAAGCTGAACAAATAACATCATGCGATGTTGTCCCTGTTGGGCTCAGCTTTTACTTCTTAAGCTTCCTGTGGCTACAAGCAGTATTGTATGGTCTGGAAGTTCATGGGTTTCGGGAAGCTGTCCTCTTGATTAAATTGCTGTTCTTAGGAACAAATGAATTAAATTCACGTTTTTACCGTTGTCTTCCTGCAGATCATAAGAAAATCCTCTAATATTACTGAACCTGAGTTCCTCTCCTCAAAATTAGGATATATGCATTTTTGGCAGCTCGCATATAAATCCTAACCAAAGGCAAGTTCTATTTGGTGTTATACGACACAATCAGGTTGCACAGCCCGTCTGTTCACAGTTTGTCTAGATCCATCCCGAGTTCAACGTGAAGAAACTCCGGGAAACATTGTAAACTGATTTTCAGCAAGTGGTGATGTGGTTAATTGAAATTGTTTTATTTTAACTTTTTATGCAGGTTCATGGAATTGCAGTCCAAAGTGAAAAGTTCATTGGTTAGATTTCTGAAAATGAGAGCAAATCTGACAAGCCTACAGGTCTGTTTTATACTGATTTACTTTTAAATCCACTTTTAGTATAGGATTTGAAATACAAATTAAAATCTTACATGAAACATTTGAGTTTTAAGGAATAAGGAGGTTGGTATAAGGAGGCAAATAAAATACTTGAAACCAGGCAAGTTTGACTTGGAAATAAAGAAAATGCAAAAAAAAAAAAAACCCCAGAGCTTAGTAAATTAAAAAAAAACCAAAACAAACAAACAAACAAAAAAAAAACACAAAGTGGAGGAATTGCTCTTCCAAGTACACCATTTTTAATTTGTATCACTCCTCATTTTGTACATGATTAAAAACATATGAAGTAGTTATCAACTATTATTTATAACTTGAAGTATGAATTATTACTGCATAGATTTTATGTCCTTGAAGATTAAATATCTCTTTGTGTTGAAGTGATTGCACTATTTAATTTACCACTAATGTATCATCATTTACTAGTCTGTTTAATACATGCTAAAATGCAAATCACTTTTCTGTTTTATTCACATTTTGTTTCCTGAATAAATTTAGCACAGGCTTCCTTGCTGTATATCAATATCTGACAAATAATTCAGTGTACTCAAAGTACTGTATGAGTTTTTTACTCACATATGTGGTCTGACAATGTTTTATTCACAAAAAAGACTGATACTAATTTAAAATATTTTAATTGAAATGCTTATTTTAAAAGTCTATTGAAAAATCCTTTATAATTCTCGTGAGATTGATAGTGTATGTTTTTAGATCTACCATGAAATACTGAGGAGTACGTTCTATCGAATCTTAAATGCTCCTGGATTTCCATTTTACTAACATATTATAGCAAGCTTGTACATGTGCCAAGATTGCTTTTCTGGGGATCAAGTGTTAATCTGTTTAAACAGCTGAAGACTTACGAATGAAGCGTAAATAACAGGAGATTTTTAAGTAACACTTTCAAAGGCACCTTAATGCCATTTTCCAAAGTAGCATATGTTCTTACACCCTTAAACTTTTTAGTCCCTTTGACCTTCTGTGAAGTGGAATCTCATGCATCGTTTGTAGCTTATGAAAGCTTTCCCAAAATTCTTTCTTTCAGATGTTTTTCATAAATTTTAGACGTCTAAGTAGATAGTTTGGGAATGAGATTTATCAATGTCTTTAATTATGTTTTTTTTCCAGGCTTTAGAGGGCAGTAGAGAGCTTGAAAATATCATCGGTGCCTCAGACTTCTCTTGCATCCTGAGTGCTGAAGTGCAGAAAACCCGACTGCTAAGTAAGGACAATTTTCAACAATATTTATCCCCTTTATAGCAATTTAACAATGATCGCTCCAAACGTTTCCTAGAGTCATACCCCACTCTGTGTTATAATGGCGATATAATAAATGGACGTGTGAGTTCTTTTGGTCCGGGACAAACGCACCTTAAACGTCCTTGTGCATCCAACCGGGGACATAAAAGAAAGGCAACCAACCCAACGGCCCACTCTTCTAACTCACAGGCACCGATGGGGAGGAAAAACTTGCAAGAGCAACACCTTTTCTTATGTAAATAGTTAGATACTTAGTGGGTAGTTAGCTAGTGATTAGGCTAAACGTTTGCACTTTGATTGCATTGCCTTTCTTCGCTTTTTGCAAGGAAGTTGTTTTGTTTGTTTGCCTGTTAGGAGGATTAGGCTGAATATAGGTTTCCAGGCTTTAAAAATAGCTATTCATGTGTCTTGAAATGAGGGACATACCCGATGGCTATTGTGTTGGGATAACACAGATGGCACATCTGTAATACTTTTCCAAAGGAACCCAGAAAGCCGAAGATTTTCTTTTATATGTGTCCATTTTTAGGAAGCTCTTTATCCTTACTCCAAATCAGAGGTTCCGGGGACATGTGAATCCTCAGCAGCAAAAAGTGCCTTCATATTTCTATTCCCAACTGCCTCTGCAACTAGAAGGGGGTGTGTGATGGGGAAATATTTTACTGCCAAAAACTTGCATTATGGATAATTGCAGAAAAAAAAAAGCTATTGGCTTTCAGGGAGAAGACATAAAGATCTCCCTTACCAGGTCATTTCGTTAAGAGTTAGAAGTGGTGAAACGTAGGTGTAGGCGCTCAAGGGGCCCAATCTTTATGCCTCAGAACAATTTGTTCCTTTGTTTTCACAACAGCAGCACCTTTTATCTGTAGCCACATGGCATGTTTGTGGTACAGGTGTGTGTCTAAGACTGCATCTACCTACCACTACATCTCCTCAACGGTTTGCATATGTAACATCCTTCTTGTAGACTTCTTGTGCCAGCCTCTGATGATCTAGTTCCCAGCGGATCGGGGAATGCAAATAACACATGCATATACATAGTTCCTGTGTCCAGTCCCTGGGCAAGCATGCGATGAAGATAAAACAGTTTCTTAACCTGCAGCAAGTGCGATGTTTTGCCTGTAGATATTACTCTACAACCTGTCTAGTTGCTCTGTGTTCTGCAGAGTGTAAAAACACTGGAACCAGCTATAGGAAAGCAAAACCTAGGGTGACTGGGACTGCTGCTTTGTTCACAGTTGGAAGCAGGTGGGCAGTAAAGCCACAGGTGCTGGAGATTTTTTCTTACCAAAGAGCGCTGTGTCTCTTCTAATGCATGAGCTGCCTGCGCCCCAGCAGTAGAATTCATGCACCACACAATTCCAGCAACTACTGTTGTTCAAATTACCATTTCTTTCCTGACTTGTATTCCAATGCTCATTCGGTTTTCTTTTTGCATGCATATACGCTGTACTAGTTCCCACTGTAATGCTTATTACCAGATGCTTTCTTATACAAAATGAAGCTTTCTGAAAATAGTCTGTGTTTACATTACTACCCTACACTGTGGATAGGGCAGTAAGGCTGCTGTGTCCAGGAGAAGGCTGCAAATGAGATGCCAGACCTGTTGTAGACATTTTCTGTTACGTCCGCTCTTTCTGTTAGCTTCCTGTTGCTTTCAAAACGGGAAAGAATCATCTTTTGCCTCCGTCTCTGAATTAGGAACAAAGCACCATGTCAGCGCTAGAAGACAAAGATGGGAACAAAGTATGATATGAGGCTTGTAGGCACAACTTCTCAAAATTATCCTAGAATCATAGAATAGAATAGAATTATGTTAATTTTGAAAATATTTTGGGGGGGGTGAGCACAATTACATGGGTAAGTGGCGTTTTTGTCATCACTTGAAGAAAAATCCAAATGCTTTGAAACTGAAAAAGGAGGCATAAGTATTATTTTCTTTGAAATCTCTGGGGCAACATTTATTGATTTCAGATTTGTTTGTTTGACTAGTGTGTCAAGCAGAAGAACTGCAGCTGTTGAAAAGTAACCACGGAAAACTTCCTACCCGAGGTAAGAAACTTTTCATAACTCCTGTTTAACAGATGTTTTGATGATTCCTTTTAGTTGATTCCTTCTTAGTTCTTTCCACTTGAAGTAAGTTGGGTAACCTATAGTATGTGAAAATGATGATAATCGAATGTGTTTCTTCTGAAAACTTCTGCGCTACTCAAATGTAAATTCCATCTCTTCAGCTTTTTTCCTTGTATTGGGTATTTCTCCATCACAGTGTGAAAGGAGAAAAAATCAGTAATGGTCTTGCACTTGAGGCATGGTCTAGAAATAAGTGCTGTCGGGTCCTAAAGAGTTTACGTACTTTTTATGTATACCAGTCATCATTCTTCTTCCTCACTCTCACACCCAGTGAAATCAACATACGTTTGCGGCCGATATTCTGATATTTCTGTTATCTTTATGCGTTCTATCTTAAAATAGAGCAAAACCAGAATCAAAATTGGTGATGGCATCTCTACTGCTTTGTCAGTCAGCTGCCCCAGCGAGCAGGACTGCTTCATGTCACAAGCAGCCGCTTTGATTTTGGTTGTATCTGCTCTCCCGCAGGCCAAAATTCTTTCTGCTGTGGGGCATTCTTGTAAAGGAAGGAAAATTGATCAAACTTAAGTTTCCTCGGCTCCAGCAGATTACCACAAAATGAAAAGGAGTGACATCACTTTTTAAGGAGTTTGGCTCGTGTGTGCGATCTGGTATTTCTGATTTACAGCTCCCCGGGTTCTTGTGTTCAAATGGTCACAGACCCTGTCTGATACTGGTCCCAGTGAACGCTGTGGACCATTGCAGATTGAAACAGTCATTGCTTCCCTTGTGCTTTTGTAGTTTCATCTTTGCTCTAGAAACTAGCCCCTAACACTAAACATAGGTCTAGTTGATCAGTCCTGTTAGATGAGAATTTAGATAATTTGTGAAAGTGGAATGGAAAATAGGTTTATGAGTTTAAGTGGACCAATTTTGATGAAGTTTTATTGTCAATTTTGGTTTAATAAAGAATAAATTCAGTTTTCCGGTCTTGAAAATACAGTGGTAGGAGAGGCAAACAAGTATGTGATAAAAGAAGAGCATTCAGAGATGTTTTACTTTGCCTTTTAGTCTTGGATGTGGTTTTTCATAATTATTTTTAATTAGTTATGCTCAGGACTTAAAACTTATGACTGTTCTGTGGCTTGATACAGACGGAATGTCACATTATCATCACATGGTGAGGCATGAAATTTATTTACTTTACATAAACAACCTCTACTTAAAACAACTTAATACAAAACATTCCTTGCTCAATGGGCGGCATTATGTAGGACTCAGTATATCATTTTGTGTGACCAGCACAAAAAAAGGCATCATTGTTTGTCCATGACTAGCATTTACAGTAAACAAAATGTTTTTGAATAGAATGTAAGCAAACTGTAAAGCAGCTGCCAAGAGATGAAATCTAGCCGGTATGTTGCAGTCCAAAACGTGCTTTATGTGTCTTGAGAATAAATGTGTAGGTTGTGATATGCGTATTAAAGGAAAATTTAATAGGTTCAGAGTTTCAAGGAGTGAAGATGACATTGTAAGCAGGAAAGCTGCTTAAGCTGGTTGATACAAATTATATTAATGCTTTGCTTCCAAAAAGAAAAACACTGACATAAATCGTGTCCATGACTCGGCCTCCTGTCCAAGTAAGAAACAACAAGAGAGCGTTGTAGAAGATCAAATACTTGCAGTGTTAAGGAAAACTATTTTCAGACTGTATCTTGTGAGGAAATAAAAAGTACTTTCTTTTCTGTTGTTCATCCTTCCAAGCCCATGGGCAGATACGATCACCCCTGCTAAGTTTAGTTCTAAACGTTCCTGACTTCCGTATTGTTTTTAGTACAAGTCACTGAAGTTTGCGCTCTTTGCAACAGTAGTGGTGGCTTTCCAAGAGACTGGATCAGAGTTAACAAGATGGATTTTCATTTAACACCGCTTGAAATTACTAATGGAAGCCAAGCTGGAGAGATTAGGGACCAAGCAATGCTGAGTTCCCACTCGCCAATCCAGTTTTTTGAAGACTGTGTATATGGCGAAACATAAAATCCCATTTCAGAAACACTGCAAAATATAGACACCTCCTTAGCAAGCAGAGTTCCTTCTGAGAACAGATGAAGTGGTAAGAACACACTATTCCACAGTTAATCTGGACTCATGTCAGCTGGACTTTGTGTTGTGTGTACAAGCAACTAAGTAGCTTGGGGCTGGACTGCTGGGGGGTTGCTGTGAGTGGGGGTAAATCACATTTACAGTGTATTTCTACCTCATTCTCAAATAAAGTAGAGTACTTCTGTTGACCTTTAGACATACTTGGGTGTCTGTCTCCAACCTATCCTTCCTCTTCCTCCTCCTCTGGGATCTTCTAGGGAAAAGGGGAGTACATCGGACTTCAGATGTGTATTTTCAGGAACGTATCTGTGGATTTTTCTGACTGTAAAAACCTTGACCTAAAAAACATAGGGTTTTTTTCCCAGCCCAACTTTGTATCCACTTGCAAGGAAATAATGTCATTATATCTTTTCTGGGAAAAGTAAGTCCCATGAACTGGCTAAGCAGAAATTTATGAAGCGAACTGAATGAATTCACCAGTAAATTTATTCCGAAACTGAGTTTCTATCCAGAGTTTCCATTCCTTGAGAGGAAATGTAACAAATACCATGACTGCCTTTGCTTACAGCAAAATACACACTTTTCAGGGAAGTGAGATGGATGCAGGGGTTGGACCAAGGTATTGGGAAAGGCCTTTTTATCCAGCAGATCCATAGGCCTCTTCCGTAAGAATGAGTACGCGAGCTGACTGTAAGGATGAGCCATGTGCTCCTGTTTGTGCGAGCCCTGCTTCTAGGCATTGGTGACAGGTTTCATTTTCTGATGTTCGGCTCTTTTGAGTTTTTAATCTGTTTGGGAAAAGCTGCTAATGCTGGCACAAACAGCAGTTCCTTAGCTCTACCAAGGTCCTTTCAGTTAAATCCTAGACTTCTTTCCAGCAAAAGTTTGACGAGATCTCTCCAGCAGCCTTTTAGTGGTGTACATCATCTCTAAAAGCAAAGATGGTGATGCTGAAGGAGTTTTTTTTCAAATAGATTATTATTGGGTGGAGATTTAGAGCTTGCATTTGCAAACTGTGTGCTTGCTTTGGTTCTTAACTTGACCCTAAAGGCCAGGTTTGGTGCTTTGCCACAGGTCAGAAATGTCTGCTCTGAGTTAATGGCCCTGTTTCTGAAGGTCTGAAAGTACGCTTCAAAGCCTGCTGTTCAATTGCATTGGAGTTCAGTCTGCCTGGTGCCAGAAATCCTGTGTGCCCAAGGCAGCGCGGGCCAGAGCTGACGCGCAGGCTAGATCTGTGATGCAGCTGCAGTCTGGAGTATGTCCCTGCCTTTGCCACGGGCCAGAGAACCCTTGGGCCAAGAGTCTTCAAAAGAATGGCACAATGGGGCTGCGGTCGGGCAGGGATTTCTTCTGGAAGCGCGGTCACTGTGACAGCACGACTGAGACCCTTAAGGTGCAGGTAAGTGGCAAATTAGAGATTGTGCAGATGCTCTGCACGCGTTCCCGACTGGTAGATGATTCCTTGGAGCTGCAAGCAGCCAGCGGACACGGGCGTACCCTTGGAGTGTCATGTTCTGTGTCTTTGGTGAGACAGCGTCAAGAAATGATAACTTTGTTTATGTGGTGCTGGAGGGAGTCTGGCCTTGTCCATCTGCTCTTCTGTGTGGAAGATCTATCTGCTCCCAAGGCTCTTCTACAAGTAGGCATGGGGAGAAGTTAATCTCAGTTATGTGTTTCAGTTATAGCTCGGTGTGAACACTTGTAAAAGGGGCTGCACTAAACAAAACAGAATTAAAGACTGCGTGAGTGGGCGTTTGCACGCAGGACTTGGTGCAACTCCCTGTTTTGTTAACTCGTTAGGTTATTTTGAATGTCCCCCTGAGAGACCCAGAGAAATTGTTCTGCCCTCCTGCATTTACAATCAAAACTAATTTTGAGCGCACCAAAATGCACCTAGAGGAGTGTGCCGTATTCTAATTTGTATTGTGTGGATTTAAAAGTGGTGTTGCTCCACTGGATTTGACCGTACACAACGCTAGTGATTCTCCTAGGACAGGTGCGTAATCTTGTCTGCTGAAAGGTGAAGGAGCTGGCAGCCGGGTTTCCGTTTGACCCCCAACGCTGCGCTCTCTCTCCCAGCAGGTTGTGGGTCTGTGGGATTGCATCTGCACCTTAAAATTTTGCGTATTTTAAAATGCGTATTTTAAAACACAACCTGAGCTTTGAGAAGTGTCTGGGTCCCAGGCCACCGGCGTGCTGAGCTTTTTGGATGGAAGGAAGGGGGCACGTCACAAACCTCTCCAATGATTTAACATCCTCTGCTATGTAGATGAAATATTAAGCTATTAACTTCTGTGGCAGATACAGAAATGCACATGAGACGTATGACTGTAGGCCTCAGACGTATATACATACAGAACTGTCAACCCGCGCTGCGTATTTGGGTGTCGGCCGCATTTATTCATGAATTTCACACTTGTGTTTGTCCTCTGTTTTCCTGTGTACCTTTTTACGGATGCAATAGCTATTAATTTTTAATTCTAGCCCATCTAGACTACAGAGTATTAAGCTTAATGAAAAATTAAAAAGAATTTAGTTCTTTTAACAGCTACATGTAGCAACTCCTACCTGAGAATAAATACTGCTTTCTCCCATGAATATAATTATTTTAAATAAAAAAGAAAAGAAACATTAGTTTGGACTCACTTAGTAGCAATTATATGTTTAAGAGGTGTAAATAACTCGCTATCCAGACATTACAAATATCCAGGTGCTCTGTATGTGCTGATGACAACAAAATTGAAAAGAAAGACTGTAATAATTCTGACTGGTTTTCTCTGCAGAAGATATTGATTATTTGTGTGTGGTGAGAGATTTGGAAAATTCAATTAAAGGAGTTGTGCAAAGGTTTCATAAATTTTCCTTGTACAGCGTGTACACAGACATTGTTGCGTATTAAATCAATGCAGCACTTCACAATATATTTTCTTTGAAACATAAAAATAAATAACATTTAAACAGTTCTGCTTACTACAGAAACAAATTTTATTTTCTGTGAAGCATTTAGTCATGTGCTATCACTGACTCATACACATTTGCCAGCTGTAACAAATTTTATAGACGTTTTCTCCAGAGACATAGCTCATATACTATGAATTTTTAAATGAGCAAATGGTGAAGAAGGGATGTCAGCAATATAAAAATTGATCAGTTAAAAGATAAAAGCATAAGTAAAGAGATTTGTATGGTAGTCTTAATAGGTTTTATTAAATAAAAATACTATAAAAAGACAGTAATGAATAGACTGAAGGTTTTAACTGGGGTTGAGGTGGAGAAAAATTATTCTGGCACATTTAGTAGAAGATTGGTTTTATATCACCTGACAGGTGAACATTTTTTTTTTTTCTCTCTGCTTTTTAGATCTGTAAATGTTTTAGAGCAGTCCAACTTGGGAAAGAATGGCGGTGGAAGTAGGATGGGAAAAGAGACTTGGGAAGCTTCTGCCCTTTAAATGCTTTTTGTGGGCCGGGGACAGGAGAGACCATGGCAAAGGGCAGCGAGGCTTCCACCAACCCAGCTACGCTGAGGTTTCTGGTGGCCCCTCCAGCTGCTGCCTTACCCCACGCAACCCTAAAACGTGGAGCTGGTGAGAAGAGGGCAGGCTGGTCCTGCACCCAGCTACTGCTTGTGCCACACAGACGTCTTTGTGGTCGCCTCCACGGATCCCTTCCTTTCCTAGCTGCTCCGGTCACAACAGATTTGCACACAGGAGTTTTGTTCATGTTCTCTTTGGTTTTATGGAGTTTAACTGAACTTAGGAGTTCTGCATATAAAAATATCGAGAGAGAAGTGTTGTTAGGAAGGTTTTTTTTGTGTTGTTGAAGGTTTTTGAGAGCAATTCATTATCTTCATTAGCTCATACATCAAAAAAAAACCCCAAAACTAAAAAAGCTTAAACTGCCACAACAAGCATTCTAAGTTTTTGGAGCATATGAGTGGTACATCATATTATCTGAATATCTAAATCTTAATGCCATCTGTATAAATATTACAATAAATGGGGCTGGTTTGTCAAAATGTGCCGTCATGGTATATATTTGGGAAAAAAAAAAGTTGAGTTAATGATGTTTTATATGAATCTGGGCAGCTTACATTTTTAAGACAGCTTCTTAGAGTGAAATGCAGATCTTGGCATGGTTGCTCTGGCATGTATGAGTTCTTTAGGTACTGCAGAGTCAGAATGCCGTGTTCGGTGACTAAAGAGTTCGTAAAGACTGGATTAGAAAGTTGCATTTAGTACAAAGAAACAAACCTGTAATTAAATCTCAGTCTTTTTCTGGTACTTGTCATACAAGACTGGACAGCTTCCTATTTTAAGCAATAGTTAGTGGTATTTTTTAACGATAATTTGTGTAAACAAATGGTGTTTATTAGGTATAAGGCTGAAAAGTTGTACCTGAGGCCAGGTTGAATCGGATGACTTTTTTATGGAGTAACCTTATTAAGACCTGGCTCAGGACAGAGTTTCTGGCTTGCTCTGGGTCCGCTCCAGGTGGTGTCCCTGGCACCTCCTGTCCGATCCCCAGGCAGGTCTCCTGCATCACATCACGTATGGGAAGCGTGTAACAGCATGCCAAAGGAGGAGAACTGAGAAACGGAGCAGAGACCTCCCCACCACCACCCCTGTCTTCGGTGGCTTTGGGGCCTCTCTCCATCTAGGATTTCCTCACAGCGGGAGCCTTTTCAGCTGTAAGCCACTGTAAATACCTATCTGTGGTTCTCAGTCTGTTTAGTATAAAGTGAATAGTTCTGGACTCTCTCTTCACCCTTTTGTGGTGTTGGAATCAAAATGCACTTACGAACCATCAGCAGACACTAAGGGTACTGAGACCAGAGCTGATCATCTGCTGCAGAAAGCCATTTGGAAGTCTTGGCACTCGGATGCACCTGCTTCCAGACCCTTTCCCCGTATGTTCTCATTCCCCGAGTTCCTTTCTACCCTTGCACGCCTTTCCTCTGCTTCTTCCAGCCATCTGCTCAGCCCTCCAGCCTGGCCCTGCCCTCCTGGAGTAGGGGGCTCAGGTGTGGGTGCCTCTCGTTTTGCTGTCCTCTCAGAGGACACGGGATGGTTGTTCCTCTCTTGCGATCCTTGACTGGATTCTGCTGAAGCTTCTGATATGGTCCTCATGAATTTTTATTTATTCTTTTATTATGAATAGCAAAAAGGACCAGCTTCTAATACTCCTAACACATTCAGTTCTGCTTTGTCATCACTGGTAACGATGCAGCATATGTGCATACGCTCACAAGTAATTAAGACAATCTCCTAAATTACTGTGCAGACACAGCAACTGTATGAAGTAAAAGAGGTTCTGTTACCCACCGCCGTAACTTATTTAACTCGTATTTGTGTGAGGATTTTCATCATCTCTGTAATAGCACCGTTGTGCTGTTTATTGAAACCGCTTTTCCTCCTCCACAGCGTTCGTTCAGACTGCCAGTAGCTCTGCCTTCCTGAAGTCGCTCCTCGACTGAGGTGAGTAGCCCCTCGCTCTGCTGTGTGGCTTCTTGTACTGCCACGGGAGTTTCTAACTGGGTATTTTCTCAAGAATGGCAATTCAGCTGAAATACATGTAACAAAAGCAAGAAAAGTTGTGTACTTCAGATTATCCCTCCTTAAACGCCACGACTGCTGCCGTGCAGTTCACCGAGGAGGCTGCCCACTGCAGCCCTGCCATGCTGCTGATGGGTGCGTGCCCCTCACTGTGGTACTCGTGCACAGGTAGACTCCTCACCGCCCTTGAGCGGTGCTCTTTTCCAAGAGAGGACATGGGGCTGCAGAGTGGGCGGTCTGGTTGAAATGGCAGCAGCAGCCCAGTTCCAGCCACCCCCTTCCCCAGGAGCATCTTGCTGTCCTGTTCCATCTCTGCGCAGGCACCTCAGACAGGCTGGGCTTGCTGCTGATCCATCCACTGCATCAACTTAGCATTCCCAGAGCAGAAAGCAGAAAACACTATCCTGACAGACACCTCAGGACATGTTTTATGGGTTTGTAACTTCCTCCTCCTTTGGCTACTCGTCTTTCTCCCAGTGGTGTAAGCAAAAGCCCCGTTAGCGACTGACCTTGCCCCTCATCGTGTATTACGTGCGCATGAGAAAAGTGGTTGCTCGTATCTTTTATAGCGTCCAGTGAGACGAAGAAGCCTGCAAAGATGAGAATGTCTGCAGGCTCTATCAGTTCCTGTGTAGCGGGAGAAAATCTCTCCTTGGGAAAGTGAAAGCTTTCCATTCTCAATAGGCAAGGGCTACGGAAAAGTAGATCTGCAGGTTTTACAAGCTGTGTAACGGAGCTGGTGCAGGGGTGAGCTCAGACATGTGCATTTTGCTTCTCAGTGAAGGTTAAGTTTTATTTTGCCATCACCAGTAACATGGTAGCAAAAAAAAAAACTTTAGCTTGTGAACAAGTAGGGTTTTAATGGTACCCTAATGCTTACTGGCTGCTTAGGCCAGAGATTCTTTCTACTCCTTCTCCCTTCCAAGCCAACCGCCACACCAGCGGCTGGGAACCGCGTAATCGAGGGATGGAAACCAGTGCAGGAGAGCAGCGCATCCCCTTTAGCGGCACGTTTTCACCATTCTGTACAATTTCTGAGTCCTACAGAACGCAGAGAGTGACCGTTCTGTGGTACAGTAACCAGTTTAAGTCTTACACTGGTTTGTTAGCTTCAGCTAAACCCACACTGACCACAACTACAAGGCTTCACTTCGAAGCCAGCTCAGAGCGCACGTTGTGTGCTCTGCTCAGGGAATATCGTGTTTGCACCTTATGGCCAAGAAAAGAGACATTTACTTTTTCTGGTTCTCTCTGTCCCTTCCCAAGTGTGACCAACGCGGTAAAGCCCTTTTTGCTTTTCTTATTGTTTAAAAAATGATCTTTTAGCCATTATTTCTCAACTTTTTCTACATATAAAAACTACAGCATTTCCTTAAACCATCTTTAAATGGTACTGCAGTTCAAGTGAGACCGCCGTGCTCTGTATTGCCTTAGGATGTGTGTCTGGCTGTATTTTTTACGCGGTGAGGCTGGTCCTGGCCGTAGGACAGACATGTAATTCTGGGCAGATCACATGAATGATGATGCTGTTCTCTAATTGCTATTTATTTTAGTCATTCCTTATCTGCACACAGGCATTATGTGAAAAATGCATTCCGCATCAACCCAAAGTTCTACATCTGCTTGACTGTACTTAAAAGGAGAGAAGAAATGGCTGTAAACCTATCTCCCCAGCAAATACCAGTTTGGGATGGCTCGTTGCGCTAGGCAGGTGCACATCTAGATAAAATTTCTGGCATCTATTTAAACTCAACAATGTGCACAACCAGATAATCTCAATGTAAATAATACATCATGGTTGGTTTATGCAAGCACGTGTACAAAATGCTGATTTAGGCTGGCTGCTGCATGGAAAATAAATTACAGGCTTCTGTAGATTTGTATGTAGAATTATGCTGCCTTGTTTGGTTGTTTTTCTTTTTTTTTTTCTTTTTTTTTTTTTATAACCCTCCCTCCAAGAACTGGGTGAGAAGAAGCGACGTTAAAAAATGAACTTTGGGTGCCAGGCCTCCAGTGGGAAACGGATGCTTCCTGCCGGTCATTTAATCAATTCATCACCCCCAAAAAGTGAGCAAAACAGGATTTAAATGAATGCATCTCCTTTTTGTGACAGCCTGCCTCAAAATTTGTGATTTTTTTCTCATTAGGATGGGGCTCAAACACACACTGTGTAACACACACTATATAAAGGTGTCGGATTCAAGCGCACAGTGTTAAAACACTTGGCTCTACTAACATTTGCTTTTTTTAGGTCAACATTTTAGTTTTGTTTTGGTATTTAATAATATATAAGGAGAAGTGTTATAAACCAGTGTTTTGGGGTTTTTTTCGTTATCCTCAAAACCACCTTGCCAACCTAGTGAATACCCCACATTGCAAAGCAGTAAGGTGCAGCCTCTCTCATGTTGAAAGAGTGCAGCAGAAAGATGATTTGTTGTGTTTTTGTTGTTTGGTTTTTTTTTCCCCAGAAAGTGCAACATAAATGCACACAACTGAATGGCCTTTCCACCACTGCAGAGTACTGTTAGTCAAACAGATGAACTGATTTTTTTTTTTCTACAGAACTCTGAGACTGGAATCAGAAATGTATTCCAGATTGTGGTTAAACATGTATGCACTCAAGCTTTGGGAGTTTTTAACTAATAAAAATATTAAAAAAAAAAATTTTTTTACACTTTACTACCTGTGCAATTTGATTGGAAAAAAAACCAAAGAGCTCTGTAATTGTTTGAAGGGAATTGTGTCAGTTACTCCGGTTACCTTCTACACCATCTCACTGACGCTTTCTGTGCTGTTGTGGGTTCGTGGTGGTGGTGTGGTCTGTAGGAGAGGGGCCAGCTCTTGATTTTTATGCCCACGGAAGGCTAGCCAGACCCAGCACTAGTTTACATAACCTGCTTGTAACTTCTGTAGCTGGAAATTAAATAATTATTGATTTGAAAAGAGTCTGTACATGAACTGTGTGCCAGGCTAAATCAAGCTGTTCCACGTACTCTTCAAAGAACAAAGTAAAACTTGTGATGAAAAGAACAGTAAAGGTAATGCTGGACAATAGTGAGTTACAGCACTATGAAATACCATGAAATTTGGTATTTAATCATTTCTGAGGGCAATAGAAAGTTACATACTAAGATGGGGCTGCAGATCCTCCTCAGGCATGCCTTGGCTATTTAAGCCGTTCCTGTTTCTTTGACCTCCTGGTGTACCAGGCTTTTGCCTTTCAGGAACAGCTGGGTCTGTTAAGAACCATTTCCAGTTCCACACAAGGTGGATCGTATGACTCTCACTTTATCACCCCTGGAGGCCACCTCAAGGACAAAGAAAAGAGATACACTCAAAACTAATGTTTTTATATGGGGGGAGGCTCGCACCAACATCTCGTGATGAATGCGAAAGAACGAGGCTAATTAGAAACCAAACTCATTCTGCTTCCTTCCCTCTGCATTTCCTGTTCCACACGTTATTTCATTGGAAGCAGACGTTCTCCAAGCTCCCTGAACGTCTGGCAGTCTTCCACCCAGCCCCGCTTGGAGGGAATGCCGCAGTTTTCAGCTTTTGCAGCTTCTGGAGACAAAGATTCCTATGTATGCATCGCGATACACATCACCGCCACCCGGCCTACGCTTCTAAAAACAAGGCCGTGCTGTGGGCAGAGCTCTTGCATGCCATGATTGGAGTCACACCCTCAGAAAAATTCTAAATACTTGCAAAAATATTTAAGTTTTGTTGCTTTATAGTGAACTGTTACAGGGTAGGTGAACTGCTGAGCCGTACTGGCCCCCAGTAACGTTACACTGACTCCTCAAGAGCACCTTTTTTATTTTGTCTCAGCTGCCACGGGTATGGCGTTGGCTGTGGTTACTTTTTCCACAACACATAAAGCTGGAAAAACTGAATAAATACACTCGGGCTGTAGCCCCTTCATTTGCAGCATTCATAACTCACACAGTTGGAAGTTCCCAGAACAGCTGATTCACACACTCACAGCCCGTGCTGCGGAGACAGCCCCAGAATGTGCTCATGGCAGTGAGGGCCTGGTATGTGACAGAGCGCCGTGAGGTCAGGGGAGCAGCCTTTCAACAAGCAGGGCTTTGCTTTTTTATATAGATACAGTGTCAGCGCAGAATGAAGAAAAAGGAGAGACTGACTCCCAGTTCAACCAGACTCCCACAAATTGCTGTATGATTTATTTTCTGACGAGCTGCTTTGTTACGTGTATAATTATTCCATCAATTTGTGTTCTCCCAGCTCTTGGCACTGGAGGCTGTACGGCGCAGAGGGAGAAACTGCCGAGTTTAGCTCAGCCACATCTGCAAATTCCCTACAATAAGGGGTGGGGTTCATTGTGGGGTTTTTTCCCTCCTGTTTTGTTTGTTTTTCTGAAGAGCCTAGCACCTGCTTTCCATCTCCACTGCAGTGCCTCAACTATTATTTCGGTAGAACCAAGATTTTTCAGTCCTGTTCAAAACAGTTGTGAGCCCTAAGACTGCACTAGTGTTAAACCCAGCTCTTAGCTGCTGCTCCACAGCGAAGGAAGAAACGTGCTCCAGCTTGCTGCATGCACAAGAACCTTCCCCTTCCCAAACGTCAGAGCCTCTGCTTCCACGCCCGGCCGTAACTTTGTGCGTCTCCGTGGCTCACGCCGTGCCTCACACCAACACGCAGCCTGGATGAACGGCAGCGCGTGATACAAAACAACGATGGAGGACAGCGACCGACCACACGAGACAGTTTATGTCCTAAAACAATTCAGCAAGACAACTCAAGAGCTACCAATTAAGAGTTTGCAGTTAACCTGCACTTCACTCACTCATGCTTATTGTGCTGGGAAATGGGTCAGCTTGATGCCAACAAAACAGTTTGCTGTTTCGTTAATACAACCGCGGTACTTCTGGGCATTAATTCAAAATTTGGTCCTTTATTTGGTGTTTTAAGTTTACAAATGGTAACAAAAGTATTACACTTCTGAAGAAGACACACCAAATCACACTTCCAAGTGCTCTTCAAAATACTTCTCCTTTAAAAGAGTCTTTGAATATTTTGTGTTTAAATAAGCATAACGTCTTTCCTGATGTTCATGAGGTTACAGGAATTGTATTACATCACAAACAGGTTTACCTGCAATGCCAGACACCATTCCCTGAAAATACTCTGTCCTTCCACAGCTTAGTCCTCCATTAACTGATTTTCTTCTGACTCCTACTATTCTTCGAGTCCCAGAGTACAACAACATTAAAATACACCAAAAATAATAAAAAGTGTAAGCAGGAAATAACAGACACGGATACAGGGAATAAATCCGGTAACCTCTGCGGAGGATGCACTGCAGCGCTCATTAGGGACAGGACGCCCATCAGGGTTACGGAAAGAAGAAACTGTAAGATAAGAAATGATAGATTAGCTCAGGGTGATTTAACAGACACATAAGCTGTTACTTTAATTGCTTGCGTGCTCTGTATTCTTCAATCTATACATAGACGACATGGCAGAAAAAAAATTATAGCGCATCTCTACACCCAGATAGCGTGGCTTTCCCTGTTCGGGCTTTATACACAGTTACGGACATAAAACTGCTTTATGCAAGTCCGTCAGCACCATGAAGAGCCACAAGTAAGAGTTATAGGAATTAAAATTGCTTACCAGGCTCCTGACAATCTTGGGAAATGACTTAAACCAAGAAACATAGCCCTTCAGGGACAGGGAGAACGGTTTCAGCTGCAGGTCCTCTGCTGAAGTCTTGTCAAATATGGAGAAGGAAGCCACGCAGACCGACAGGAACGCCAGCGTTGTCACAGCGTAGGCCAGCAGCAGGCCGTCCTTCAGCAGAAGCGGCAACATGCTGTTAAACAGAATTACCCACAGAAGTGAGCGCACCTTCCGAGTTATATTTCAAAGAATGTAAAGAGAAGAGGGAAAAAAATACATTTATTTACTAGAATTGGGGAAGAATGTGGTTTTAAAGTAATGTTAATAGTGTCCAGCTCACCTGAAAGTTGATACAAGTAAAAACCACGTAGCCATGAAAGGGATTTCGTTTATGATTAAGCAGACTGGTCTGGAACGAAAAGAGGAAAAGCAGATAAGCAACCACTGCAGCGACAGCGCTTCATCCCCTCAACGTTTCAGTGCCACTCCTCAGAGGCAGGGCAGAGCTCTGCCCCCTCCCCGCTGGCCAAGTACCAGTCTGCCATCTGCGGCAGCACCGCCTTCACCAAGCTGGACAAACAGCGACGCTCTGCGCTCCTTAGACTCCAGTGAACGCACTGGGAACACTGGCCCGGAGAGAGGAGGGAGCAGCGGAGACCAGCGTGGCTGCATCTGTGTACTTTCATTTACAAGTTATTCAGAAACGCAAGTGTATAGTGTTTTAAAAATCAGATATACTTGTAAGTGAGAAAGCAGCACGCAATAACAAGATGAGGAAAGGAAGATCAAAATATAGCCGCAGAAAAATAATTTACTTACACCGACGCGAGAAGAATAGATTTTTCATGTACTTGAAAGGAGAAGAGGAAAAATGACAACGCGCAGCTAACCTGAGGAAAGGAAATCAGAGCTGCGTTAGGATACGTGACTGCAATGCAAAGCACTGGTTTAGTTTCTCTGCTGGCAAAGACTTTCCATGAATGTATGAGCTAAATGATCTGATTTTTCTAATTAACTGCTACATTTACTCCAGTGCAGTTTACAAGTACACAGAGCTGCTTCTGTAACCACCTACACATACAAAAAAAAATACACTGTTTGAAAGTTTACCCAGAATTATTCAGAAACCACTTCATGTGAAGAGCCCTTGCTCTTGCTCAGCTTTACTGCCAAGAGTAAACACAATATTCACACGTACGTAAGCACAGCCAAAGTTCAGGCACGGTGACAACCACCCATCTTTTGGACAGAAAACTTTGCTTATCATCAAGAACAGCCAGTACACCAAAGTAAACAAACTGTTCTTCCCTCACCAAATAAAAGTAAAACATAAACCAATTAAGGGAGGATAAATGTCAGTTTTAGGCAACGTTGCGGTAAACTGCCAAACAGCACTCACATAAAATTAAAAACAGAAGTTATCTTATAATTCTGGAAACCTTAGGACCAGCTCCATGTAATTTTGATTTCCAGGAAAACAGATTTTTGCATGTAAGTCATGTTAATGTGCTTAAATTAAATGATATAATATGACCAAGAAAAGGCAAACATTTGGGAAAATAGTATAATTTTCTTTTCAAACAGCTACTGAGCTTACAGGATGCATCTCGGGACTTTTTATTGAATTCTGCAGCCAATGCAGTAAGAAAAACTAGCACTTTGGAAGCTGAACAGGAAGAGGAGAAATTTCAACTCTATATGAGGCTTTAATTTGTATGGAATCTTCTAAAGACTCTTCAGGGGAAGATAATAAAAATACAACATTAAATAAAGAAAATGGAACCTAAGGAAAAACTCTGGATTTGAAAGACCAGTCAGACCCCCCTGGACACGTGACAGCAGCGCACTTTTGAACCGATCTCCTCAGCAGAAATGGAACGGCATTTAACGGTACGCACGCTTCTGCCCGTTGCAGCAACTGTAAGCAGAACTGTTGGCCACACACCGGTGCTGGATGTAAACCAGGGAGTAATTAAAAGCACACACTTACCAAAGCAAATTTAAATCCTCGGAGGGAAGGCTGGACGGTTAGTTTTATACACGTGGGAAGCACGCTCAGGAATGTTACAGCAAAACTAAAGAATTTTGTACGAAAAACAGTTTTAATGCGCAAGTAACTACACCCACGATATCATATAATCACTTTTGAAAACGACGTAAGTTAGGAATTCAGTGGCAATATTCAGAAGTATAAAATCACTCAAGGAGACTCAGTCACAAGAGCAGAGCAGTGAACGGTCTCCAGTGACATAAGCGCTTTTGAAAAAGGAATAAAGCATTCCCATTAATATTTCAGACCTAGCCTGGAATTGTTCACTTATTCAAAAAACAGAACTGTGAACTCTGACTTCTAAGAGCACTAAGAGGTAATTATTCGAAAGGGAAATTCTGCAAATTCTAACTCACTTTTAAGCAACCCAGTAGCTTAAATCACTATATAAACAAGCAGGAAAATTTTCAATCAAATATTCCTAACAGTATGTGGGGAAACCATTATCACTTGGGATAAAAGTACAGTACAGGAAAGAAAACATTTTTTCAAGATTTTGAACACCACTTCTCATAATTCTTTGGCAAAAACTACTCGTATTGCAAAAAATAATGCAAATAAAAAACTACCTAAAACACTTTTGTCTTACCTGAGTTTTAGCTGAGTTTGAGGTGATACCATATTCTTTATCTTTATAAGGACACTTAGACTGCACCAAATATTGGCTACTTTATCCTGGATTTAAAAAAAAAAAAAAAAAAAAAAGTAATTAGTGATAATTGCATTCATTTAAACTTCTGTTTCTAACAACAGTGGGGCTTGGGAAGTGGGGGATTGCTGGGGTTTTACCGTGACACTGCAAAAAGACACAGGCAGATACACAGCATATTCTTAGATGTACTTTAAATTATTCTGATCTTCAAAAATGGAAAGTTTCAAGAGACTCAATTAAAACATGTTCTAAAATAACTAAGAAATAGTTCTTCAGCACAAGAGGCTTCTGCTTAAGTCATGAGAACATGCATTTTGTGAAAATAAGGCTCTGAAAGGATCTGTCCCTGATGAAGCAGCGGCACATAGGAATCTTTTTTCAAACGTGAAGACGTTCTGTATACTGTCACATTTCATTGCGTACCTGAGTGTATTTAGCTGTGCTTACTGCCTGCTAGCACTGACAGAGTTAACCTCTAATAAATCAAGAAGTCTAAAGACATTAGCAGTTGTGCTAGGATCACTTTCAAAATTAAATTTGTAACTACAGCTATCATGCTCCTGAAACTCATCCCTAAACAGCTGCTTGAGTCACAGCTGTGTAGACATAACGGCAAGAAAGCTACCAGCACCAACTGAGCCACCTTCCTCACGTGCTCACCAGCAACACAGAATATGCGCTTCAAATCTGCTGAGGATTACAAGTGAACAGAGGGCTTGGCAGCACCAGCAAACACACACGACGCCTGCTTAATAGCCAATACGGTTTTACAACCATCAGCATTTGTTGCTGCTGCTGTAAATGGGAACCAAGTCAAAGAACCTGTTACACGCACCCCAGTATAAATTTACTGCGCGCTGCTTACGTGGACAATTTCTCATTTTATCTAGATTAGCATCCAGCAAGTCACTCCTCTGATCAACTCCGAAAATATTTGGGCTAATATTAGACTAAAATCCTTACGCTCTTTTGGACTCATTGACTATTATCCTTTACAGATTTTACTTTTAAACTTGGTACTGAATAAAAAAGTGTGGTGACCAAAACTATTTATTTATAAATTCCAAGGAATAGGGCCATTGTTTGTTGGGAATTTCACTTCCGCTGCCTAAATAAAATCCTGCCTTTAGTACCGCAGCATTAACTTTTGGAGAAAAGTGCCAGTCGTGATATTATTTATATCCAAACAAGATTAAAAGAAAACTTAAGATGAAGCAGAGTATGTAAGCAACTGCTTAAATCCCTGTGACATCCAAATCTGAAAATGCAAAGCTTCATTTTATTGATGAAACCTGAAGTTGAGAATCTGCTGTTAAAAGTGTAATATTAAAGATTCCTGCCCTAATTAAGCAAAACACCAACAGCTCACTGTTCCTTGGGAAATGAGCATTCTCTCTTGTAGCAGCAAGACTCTGGATCAAGGCTGCAGTGCTCAGCACCCTGCAGCACGCAGATATCGACAGCCTGAGGAAAAGTAAAAGCAGGACTGGCCTAGAACTTCTGGAAAATAGTGTGGAAACTTGCACTGAAAATACAAGGTGGGTCAAAGGGGAAGTTCTAGGCTACACCCAAACCACTTTGTTGGGTTTTTTTTGTTTGGTTGGGTTTTTTTTAAATAATGAATCCTGTTGAAAAAAGCCGAGCAGAACCAAAGACAGAGACTGAAGCTGTTAACTTTTAAGGTTACATCTTCTGACACTGTCAATTACTATGGAATCTATTTCAGTGGAAAAATGTACGGATTGAAGTATGGGTTTGATGATGGGATAAGTGTTGTCTACTCATATAATATCCTGGAAGATGCCAGCTGAGCTGGGGTTAAATACTGGATTAAATAACTGGCAAGAAATGACTGCTGAAGAAGCCAGCTCAAATTACTAGTTCTGTGGCGTGTCTCCCACATGAAATCCCTAAAGGTCACGATGAAGGTTTCTCAAGGGATCTAAGAATACAGAACATTTACAGCGGGGTGGGGGAGAAGAAAACATGCATGCCTCAAACAAGCCTCGGTCAATGGGAAAGAGTCTTCTGAGTACTTGCATGATTTGTTCCATGTCGGTACAGAACGGCAGCCAGCAGACAGCAAAGGAAACCACCACTGTCCCTGCTATTTTACTTAACAATACTAATCTGCAATCAAGAGAAAAGTTACATCAGAAAAGATAAATCCAGCTACTGGTAACAGTTTATAGCATACATCTTGTCTTAAAAGAGATACAGAACTGAAGGTAACCAGTCTGACCAAAACCAGCTGCCAGTACCTCAGGAAAAGTTCATCACCCCCAGATCCGTGAGAACAGCTCCATGAGAACCACAGAGCTGCTGCCGTCAATGTAATCTGGTTGCCCGCCGCACCCCGTATTTCATTTAACTTACAGAATGAAGAGTGCCAAGAAACAAAACCTTACCAGATTTTGCTATCAGTGGAAATACTTAATGTATCTCAACAAGACATATTTCTTTTGCAGGAGAGGAATACATTACAAGGTAAGCATCTTCCACTAGAAATTAATTCTGAAATGCCCACTTGCAAAAAAGGAGAATCACATTCTCAATGCCAGGCTGCCTGGGTGTATTCTTGAGAAACATAAAATGATTTAAAAGTTACTTACCCCTTTCCTTTCAGTCCCTTCTTGAAGCACTTTCCAAGTAAATAGCAAAAAAAGGGCAGAGAATGGTAGAGTTCCATTTGCTTGTAATTTAAGGCCAAGCAAAATGCCACTGACCCCAGAAGGTCCCAGTCATAAGACAAATAAAGTACACCCCACAAGGCAAAGCCAAGGCTCACTGAGTTGTATATGGTTTTTCACGTCAAGGACAAGATACGCATCTTAGCACTGGAAGTCAGTCATGAGCGCCCCGAGGGACAGGCGTAAAACAGCATGCAAAGTAAGTTTTCCCAAGTTAGCTTTAAAAACACACTGCCAGTTGTGACTGCGTTGCTCACAGACAGAAATAATTTTACTTCTATTTAAAGTGTAACTTTTCTTTTTCCAAGGCTTGATTCAAAGCTTGCACAGGCAAAAATGAGGACAAATTGTGTGTGTGTCCATGTTCATTATACATGTAATATATACTCAGCCAACCAAGATTTTGGTGACAGTGCCAATACTTGGTAAGACTCATCCCAGTAAATACTTTTTTTTTCTTGTTATTTGCATAATTAAGGATAAAGCTTTCAAGAGTCTCCCCTCCCAGCTCCCAGAAGATATGCGTAGAATATTCAAATATGTCAGTATTTATATTATATATTATTTATTTCAAGGGCTCTTCAGGTTTTTGTGATTATATTATACTCGCAATGCGTCCTCATCCATGACCAGTTCCCTCAGCTGCTAAAACTGTATAAACAATGAATAATCGTTACCGAAAGCAATGTTCCTTCCTTATGACTTTGAGAACAGGCTCCCAAGCTCAGCAGAGTTTGAGGAGACAAAGCTACACTTACTATTACATCGCAACAAAAGATTAGCTTTGTCTTTTACTATTATTTTTACACAATGAGAGAAACCAAGTAAGAGATACTTGTGCTGTCAGAAATTTCACAATATTTTGTTTTCTCTCTGTCAATATAAACAGCTGTGACAACACATTCATATTGTCCACATTGTTATCAGCCCACTCAAACTTCCCACTCAAAATCACCCTGGATATTTGAGGTCTCATCAATTTCACATCAACAAATTGTTATAGCAAACGGCTGTGAGCTCGCGGAGACGCAGCAGCAGTTAAGGTTAAGTAAATCTATTGACTTCTTGGGAGCCAGGCGCAGATAGTTAAGTTATTCAACTAAAGAGTCGCTGGAAGAGACCACAGGAGACTACGCAGTCCATCCGTCTGCTTCAGCACAGCGCCTGCTGCACCTACGTCACCCCTGGCATGAGGCTGGATGAACCTTCTCTTAAAGATCCTGACGTTGCAGATTGCGCAACACCCACAGACAATCTATTCCAGCATTTCACTGTAATTAAGGTTCAAAAGATTTTTCCATGTATTTTAAAACACAAATATTCCCCATTGTAACTTAGGGCCATTACTTCTTGCCCTATCCAACACAAGACACACGGAACAGATTATTGCCTTCCTCTTTGTAAATCTTCTACGTATTAGGAAACTAACCCTGCGCTGCCTTCTGACCACCAGCTTCTCTCATGCTTTTTGCTGCCATAGCATCACTGAAATTTTCTGCAATAAAGTGACTGACAGAAATAAGAGCTTAAGGCACAGAAAGAATGCTAGTCATCTTTGGATTGATTTGTCCCAATATCAACTATTTATCTCCAGTATATTTCAGATTTGCAGTTTTCTTTACACTTCTGCTTTGGGGTAGGTGGAAGCCCCTCAGGTGACTTTATGCACAAAAGTAACCTTCTGCCCAGCCAAAGACAAGTACTAAAGAACGGCATTATTTCGTAAATGGAAATTCATTTCACTGCAGAACAAGGATACTGGAAATGTCCATGGTCAATAAGAATGAGGCCTGGGTAAAGCAGTATGCAGAGAGCACTGGAAACCTGGAAAGGAGGATCAAAAAAAGAGAGGAAAAATCATTATTTCTAAGTTAAGACATTAGCCAGAGGAACTTCTACTACACCAGTACAAAAATTTGCCCCTCCATTGTGCATCCTATATGTAAGAATCTTATTTCTTTACAAGTAATCTTTTGTCAGTGATATTTTAAGGAACAAAAAGGATGAAGACTTCCCATAAATAAGGAAATACTGAATGGAGAGCAGTCTGCCCTTTGCCAATCAGCTCAAAGATCACCCACACGCATCCTGGAACCACTCCAAAGATCAGATTTATTCTTCCAAAATGTGTTAGTTCTAAGGAGTGTGCAAGACAAATCAGTTCCTAGATTCTTCCATGTCACGGCACAAATTTTTGTTTTACTACCCAAGTAATAAATTCAGAAATAAATGTAATTCAGGAGTTCATGGCTACTAAACTTCAGAGCGTCTTGTTACTGTTATTGAAAGCATTACAATAATTGTAATTGTACGATAAGTTAATGGCTCTTTTTTAACTGAAAAGCTTTAATACAAGATACACTGATTGTCATCAGTCTTACGTCAATTGAAGCCATCACGGTGTTCTATACGTTAATTAACTCTCACACTGTTACATTTCTACCCTGTTTTAACAGTATGTTTTCTTTGGGTTTTAATTTACACGCACACCAGATACTTGCCTTCTTTTTCGTAGATGTTTCTTTCAAGGAAAAACAATATAAAATAACTGCAGGAACATAAATCAGCAGGTCGGCAACAAACACTGAAAAATAAAGATTAACTTTATGTTAGAATCCTCCCACATACCTCATCTTGAATAGCATTAAGTTGTGTATTTTTATCTGGATTGCGACTCTGCTTACAGTTTTAACTCCTTAATGCTCCAGATCCTGGTTGTATTTACCGTAAAAAACCTCAGATGGTAAGAACTACACAGTGATGGAGTGAGACTAGTTGCCTACCTTTTGAATGTGGGATCTGCATCCGTACCCTCACTGAAAACGACTTTAGTCATTGAATTAACTGAAGTTCAGAAGTTATGTGACTTTAGTTTCAGCTTTTCTAGTCTTACATTGCGTTACAGTATGTTTCATTGTTTTAAAGATAGCTCAGGTTTGGCAGTTACACCAAAGCTGATTTTTTTTCAATTGTTTTGGGAAAGACAAGGAAAAAATATAGGCAAATAAACACTGAAATATCAGTAAGTTCTTCACTAGAATAAACCGGGTAGTTCCACTTCAAAGGACAAAAAGAAACAGGTCTACAGAATTTGATCTTGTTAATGTTTCTAACGCTATCATTTCTGATGTCCAAAAGCTGCTGCTTCCATGCGTTCAGCTGTTTTGGCTTCTGGCACAGGCTCAGTCAATAAGGGAGCACACTCTAGTTCCTCACATGCCGAAACGAGAGAAGGCATTCTTAATTCTCAAAAGAAATCAACTATGACTAGATGCAGTCAAGTGGTTTGATGGAACGGATAGTCTGAAGACACAAATAATTAAGAAGCTCTAGACTATAACAATCTCCAGTGTATCTGTGTGAATTGCCAGTAACGTGGATAAATAGACTAAAACCAGTTACCTGGCTTTGATCATTTGCCTACAGCAAACACACATAACAGGGTCAACAAGAAAACAGAAGCAGTAGGTTCACCTGCCTAGAATTATGTCAGTTAAGCTCAGGCTTAAACCTCCAGGTGAATCCTTCTTGTCCTAAGAGCCTGAGAAAAATCTCAGATTATTTCTATCAATCACTTTCAGAAAATGTGCAATTATTCCAAGAGGGAAAGTATACTTTGCCTTTTTTTAGTCACAGGCTTTGGAAGAAAATGTTTAAAGATATCGGCTATTCAGTGATTAATTGTTTTGCATTCTTAAGTCACAATTAAACAAATATACTCAAGGTATTAGCAAAACAAATATGCTGACACTTAAAACAAAGGTGTAATACCAACAGCTGGCATTGACCAATCTGAATTATTTTAATGCATTCTTCTAATGGCTATTGTTAAAAAGTGTTTATCAGCTCTCCTAGATCCATCAGTGGTTTGTCAAGTGAGTTAATTTCAAAATTAATAAAGACCATTTCAAGGGTAATTAAGTTCTAGTGATTTTTATTTTTTTTCAATTCAATCAATTACTGGAGAGCAGACTGAGAGGTTTGTGAAGTACAGAAAAGCTATTGATGAACAACTAAATCTGCTGTTGCAATCAGAAAGCATTTTCTGGAACTCTGCTGTTACGCAAAGCAAAAGACAGATTTAAAATGAAAGAAAATAGTAACAGGATAATACGGCATCTGCCATTGCTTAGAGAACAAGAGCTCACTGGCAGTTCAAAATAATCAAATGGTCAGAAGAGTGACTGCAGGAAAAGAAAATTTAGGAGGTAAAATACATTTTTACTTTTTTGTTAACAGGAGTTTATCTCTAGAAAGCGGTGACCACTTGAAAGAAAAGTGACATCTTTAAAAATATCCCATCTCTCTCTCCCTTTCAGATAAAGTATACGGCTCATAATTTAAAAATCTCTGAGACCTCAAGAGGCTGTTAAGTCAGTGTATGCCAGTCTATATGCAAAAGAATTTTACAATAAAAACCAAGCTAAGCTGAAAATGAAAAGCCTATTTGTCAGCCTGGAAGGAAAAACAATACCATTTTCAAGATTTTAAAAATGGGTCAATGCTACCAAAAGAAAGTAGCTTTGTTTTTGAGTTTTTACTGAATCAATTGGGTTGAAAACTTGTTTGTATATTTTATATTTATCCGCTTCACAAATGATGGTAGAAAAGAACAGAGGAGTTTTGTTCACAAATGGACCTGCAAAGCCACCCAAGTCAAGGAACTGAGAATAAACAGATAAAGAAGCTGCATGATATTAAATATGCTAAATTAGTGAGACAAGTCTGTACTATCATCATAAGGAAATAATTCTCCTACCTGTTGTACGCATAAATAACTTATGTGGCTGGCTCTCATACCCCCGAGATGTGTGCAGAGCAATCCAATCAGGATTTATTAACTTTGCACTGTAAAACAAAGTACAGACACATCAAAACGGAGACAGTTCTCATTTCCCTTTACACTCCTTTCAGCAATAAAGATGACATGCACAGGAGCATATTCCAAGAATTAAGATGAATGAGAAGAAATATTTCAAAGAGCAATAGTGATCAATGAAAGATTTTCCTCACCACTAGATCAGTTTACACTACAGACTTTAGCTGCTATTTCACCATTTTTTTTAAGTCTTTGAAAAAAGTTAAAGTGGAATACAATATTTATTAGGACAAGATAACCACCTTCAGTCTAGTTCCACTGACTTTTAAAAAAACAATTGTAAATACCTTTCATACTTACGTATTAAATATAAACCATTTACAGTTCACATAGATGCCCCACATAACTGTGCCCGTGCACTTTAACCTACATTCTTATTCCATAAGTCTCATTCCAACAGCAGTAAAGCCCTTGTGGAAAAAGTATTCCAATAACAGAATTCTATTTACATGATATCCAGTCATCAAATGTCACTTGGGCTCTCAACACAAGGGAGGTTTCCCATGCGATGCACCCAATTCCTACAGCGCTTCTCCAGAGAAGTATTTAAAAGAATTCACTTACATGTAAGCACACAGAAAACTGTGATAGGCGGTAAGAGGCGGATAATCAAGGCCCCAGTACAGAAGGTTGTTATCACTTGTATTGAAGTACCTAAAACAAAAACAAAAAAAAAAAAAAAAAAAAAAGAAGGATCTACATTTCCAGCTTTGTTTCGGTCCAAGGAAAAAGCTGAATATTAAACCAAATATTTTTATCAACGTATTCAAAACCCAAAAGGAAGTTAGCAACTTCTATATCTGCTTTATTTTACTTTACACAAAAAAGCACCAAAACAAAAGCAAAAGCAATTCAGAGTACACTCACTTGTGTTTGCAAAACAGAAGATATAAAAAAAAGAATTGCTAGACCTTACTTACCTTGAGAGGGAAAGCCCTTAGTGTCAGAGTTTGACAAAAACACAGAAGCTAAGACAAAGCCTGGACAAAAACCAGTCGTACACAACCACTGTAGCTCTAGAGTTGTTTATGTGACAGGTTTTGCAGGTCCTCCCCTTCATCTACAAAACCAACCTACATTTTTCAGGCATGTCAGTTATTCCAGAAGACAGCACTCAATTTGCCAAAGAGGAAATAAAAATAATGAAGTTAAAAGGAAATTTCAAAATACATTATTTACCTTTATATTGATCCTATATTCCTTTTTTCTGGACTTGGAACAGCACATTTAATATGTGACAATGACTTCTGAATAGTTAAACTTTATCTCCTACTCTCTTAGACTGTAATGTAGCAAAGTTGTGAACTGCTTCTGCTCAGCTGTTGGGGAGCTAAAAAGTTCCTCAGAAGGCAACGCCAAGTTATCAGAGTAACCCCTCCTGAACAACCAACACGTGGCCATGAGCCTCAACCAGGTATGCCAGCCACAACCACCTTACCCAGTTCCACCTCAAAACTCGGGCAGGCCACGTGAGAGACGGGAAAAGGATTTTCCCATTTGGAATTACGTTGTGCCAGCATTTCTACGGACGGCTGGCAGCAGTTAAAATTAAGTCAGCTCTTCCAAATGAGAAACAGAAGGTTTTAGCCAAGGAAAACTACAAAAATAAGGCATCAGACCCTTTCTATCTCACAGTGAAACAGATCAACTAGTCTGACTGCCAAGGGGCAGGCTCTTGGATTTCCAGTTTCTCTCCTCCAATGCAGCCAATTTTTGACATTTATTGTACTAAATGATATTTCTTGAATTCCTTATCAGCTGCCTGAAGTATCTTACGAACTGATGATAAATCATATTGCTTTGAGTTGCATCTCTGCTTCTTATCCTGTGATTCAAGACTGCTCATGCCAAGGCAGTTCAGATTCTTCATGCAGACTGTAATAGTCTGCAACTGAGGGGTAAACTTTCCAGGTTGTTTGGGGTTTTTTGGGGGGTTGGTTTGTTTGGGTTTTTTTTTTTAAATTTTACCTTCCATGAACTCGTAGTTTCAACAGAAAAAACAATCCCTATGCCCAGTAATATTTAGCAAAAAAGCTTTCACAGTGTTAATCAGCAGTATAATAAGAAAGGATGTTCTCAAAGTAGCCTTTAATAAATAACGTTAATGCTCTGAAGAGTAATATAAAAAAAGAAACATTTAAATTCCAGCCTCTGGCTGAGAGAAATCTCGCACAAGGAAACTAAGTACAAACCATATTGTAGTTTACTGCATTTTTTTTTTATTAAATCTTCAGTTTGCATCAAAGAAAATAAGCATGGAACATGCAGCTGCATGACCTATACATGCCTGTTTAACACTATAAGTGACAATTAAGTCTGAAAAAAATCAAGAGATCTTACAGGACAATGTCCTCAGGAGAAGGCTGCTCTCTGCATTTACCTAGACAAACTGACAGAAGAACATGTGCTTGCTGCATAGACAGCTTTTCTAAATACTAAACAAATAACAGCAGTAGAAGTGGGTAAAGCATCTTTTCACACTGCTTATTTCTATAATACAGGAGGGGAAAGACAGCTTCGTATTCCAGAACGTAATCCCTTGCACGTCAGCCGAGATGTTCTTTTCCAAACACCCAAGACCAAAAATGACTTTGCTGTACTAGAGATTCAATTCTCAAAGCAGACCCAATCCAAAAAACTTCTGTTATAAATAAAACGAAGAGCAAATACAACAAGGCTGAGATGCCCAGCTGGCAGCCTGCAGGCTAAACCCAGCCTGCAACACGGTTTCATCTAGCCCTCGGGAATGCCTCGAAATAACGACAGCTATAACTCTTAATTTTAAGTACATATAGTCCTGCGTAGCAGAGTGGATCAAAGCTGCCAACTCTTATTATCATGTCAGCTCTCCATTATCCCAACTCTGGCATAACGAGGGGTTTGGATATTCCAGAAAACTGTAAAAGAGAAATTATAATATAGGTACAATGGGATGATCCGAAATCACAATACAGAGTCACCTGCAGAGTTCCAGAGTGCCATGCTTTCAGAATATATTTATAGAAATACAACTGAATTAATATTCTATTCTCTGGTATTGCTCTGTTCCCCAACAGATAGCTGAGGAAAAAATTACTCTAGAAAAATAGAATGTAACTTATCCCTGTTGGAGGATGACCTGGATTTTCAATTTATTCCGATTTGTGTTACAGCATATATATGGACTAAATGTTTTTTACTGTTCCATGCAAGCTCTAAGGAATATTAGAAATAATGTAAAAATACATAAAATATCCGGAATAGTTTTCCTACAGTTTTAAGTGTTCTCTACAAATTAAGTTCACTATCCTTATATATAGAGTCCAGATACCCACATTTTTAAATCTATATTAAGAACACTGGTGTGCAAAATGAACTTGCAGGTGGAACGATCAGCCCACAGCACACCAATTCAAGTCTCCGCGTTTTCTGGCATGCCCCTCCCTCCTAGCTCAGGGCTGACGAGCAGAGCTGGTATTGGTTTTGCCAGTGTGATAATCATGAGAGGTTAAGTGTGTTAGAGAACTGGTGCTCAGGAAGGCGAAACAATTTTTTTTTTTCTAAACCGGGTGAACGAGCTTCTCTATGATCTCTCATGTAAGCCTACTAAGAAATTGTTTCTTGACCTTTCCAGTCAATTTGAAACAAAGCCGGAGCTTCACAGCAGAGACACCTATCAGTCAGAATATTTTGTTATACAAGCTCACAGCTAGTAGGTTAAAGCTTCACATTTTAGTTTTTTTTCTTTTTTGTGAAGTCTAAGAAGAGGGTGATGTTACATTACTACAAAAGTACTTTTAGAATAGTTCAGAGAATGGTAGAAGATATTGCACAGATCTTAAAGGTATACTAAAGAAAGATACAAACCAGTTCCGTTACATTTACCCCTTTGCAATCTGAAATACGGCAGCACTACGTACCACTGCCTGATGGGTAGATTGTAAGTAACTTCTTGCCAGTGCCGCTGAGCTTCATAGTCTCCATACAGAGGTGGTTTTCCAGCACCTTAAAAGAGATGACAGGGTATTTATGAATTTATTCTGTTTATGTAGGTTGCTGTTCCTCCAGATAAGTATTTGCATATCAATATAATACTAATTTTATTCTCTGCTCCTCTCTGATATTTGAGACCAAAATAGAGATCTCATCTGCTATGCAGTCTAACAGGGAGGGGAAAAAAAAAAAAGTTACATGTTCTTTTGGCTTTCTGGATATTTCTGCAACGAGCATTTATCAAGATATTCCACTGTGAAGAATTGCTTCCTGATCTGACAAAAAAAAAAAAAAATCATTTCCAAGCGTAGATGAAAAATGTGGCACTTTCTCTGAAATAAGAAAATGTACATAATGGACACCTCATACTGATTTTGTGTGAACTACTTAGTTTTCTTAGTATATAATAATTGACAATGTCCTCACTTGTGTTTCAGCTGTGTTGTGGCACCTTGCTATTAAAAGTAACACGCAGTCTTATTTTTAAATTTACTTAGAAGTAGGACCTGCTGCAAGCCCCTCAGTTCCTCTCCCTTTCCTCTGCTGCCTGCCTTGCACCACTAGCAAGAATATTGCATCTGTCCCTGTCCCCGTGATTCTTGACAGAGTTAAAATGAGCCGTTTACTAAATCAGGCCATTCAGTACACAAAATAAGAATAATTTTTGATAATAATTTCTTGAATAAAGGTTGAGAATAATTTTTTCTTATAATCTACAAAGCTTTCTAAATAATAACAGCTCCATTTTGGTTTACAGAATTCCCTCTCCCACATTTTTCAACTGAGTGATTGTTACATAGCAGTTCTGCAAAGTGAATTATGTTAAAGGACACTTTTCACACACGCATAGATAAGTCTCTCGGGAAACCAAGATTTTTTTTTCCCCACCTCCCCACAGAAAGAAGCTTTATGAATGCAGATACTTCAGATGCCTACTCAAACAATTCCCTCAACGTAAGCCTAGCTCCGATAATGGCAGTACGTTAAGCATCTCTATCACAGAGTTTATTTACTTCTACTAACCTGCGCTTATTGAGAACAGAAACTGGACTGAGCACTTCCAGTAAAATATTGACACTAGCCAGACAGAGATTTAAGAGTTTCTTTAAAATATAGGAAAGCCATCTATATTTTTTTCACATGATCTATGTTTGTGGGAATCGCACAAGCTCAGATAGGTACTATTTATTCCTGGGTAGTGGGGAGAACAGGTTATCTCTGCTAATTTATTCCTGTTTAGTACAGCAGATTATCTCCACTATATGACACCTTCAACTAAAAGTTTCCCAAATAAGTGACGTCACTGGAGAACAGGAGTTTTATCAGTGTCCAGTCTGCAGCTATAAATCTAACGGAACAAAGAACCTGTCACAGGATTACTGAAATACAAAAAATAGGTGTTATCCAAATTTTAGAGTGCATATATGTGTTTTCTCCTCCTCAAAAAAAAAGGAAAATAAATGAATTGGCTTAACAATGATCAAAAGACACCTTAATCCAAAGGTTGGATTACCAAAAACTAAATACAGAGATTGATCACAAATCAGTCAGTGTGAGAACGCTTATTTAGCTTCTGTCTACAGCAAACATCAAGTATACAGCCAAACGGAGTTCAGAATTAATAAAAATGGAGTATTTTATTTTAAAAGGGCCACAAATACTTTAAATTTAGAGTGGTCTTACTCAATTTTACTGTTACCTGGAATTAGACACGTTTAAGGGTCTGAAGCTGCCTTACAACACATTCATTTAGCAGCAATTAGATTAATACATACTTTTTTTTAATGCATTGGCAATGAAGCCATATTTTTCCTCAGTAATTCTCCAAGACCAACTAATCTAAGGTCATCATAAATGGTAACCTTTCAAACTTGGCATTAGTTACCTGCTTTCTCATCATTGTGACCCTAATTCCAGAGGCCGATCCCAAAGCGTGCTAGATGGCAAGCAACAGAATGGAAGTGATACAGCAAATCAACACCGTCCAGTAAACGGGGGCAGAATTCACCTCCTTGCTCCTGGCCATCCACGCCACGCGTGGTATTGGAGAATGCCGAATCAGCAATTCTACCAGGGCCTGCTTCAGAGAACGACGACTACTTCTAATCCTTTCCTCAGTTTTATTGCACTGAGCAGCAGTGAAAGCAAAACAACAGGACCACGTCAGCTCAAACATTACCCTGCCCAATTGGTTTATTTCTTGTTCCTGTCATTAAAAGGTTTATTACATCTGAGGGAAGTCAAAAAAAAAAAAGACTTCTGGTGTACTTATGCATTTAACAGCCCTTTCTAACATTCAGGTTTGTCTTTTTTTTTTGTTTCAGCCAGCCTCAAAGTTAAGCACAGGCTTTAATAATTTGCTGGACTGGATCAGACTGAGCTTTTCCTGTTCCAAAAGAAGTTACATGATCATTCTGTATAAAACAAGATTTTTTAATTGTTATTTTAGTCCAGGCATTGTTTTAAGACTCCTCAGAATCTTGATTGGTTTGAAATTAAATCAACTTAAAATCTAGATAGCAATGTAATTGTAAATACCTGCAGTGCAACAGAAATTTAGTATTGTATGGGGAAAAGACAAGAGTGTGTGTTCTTCTGCACATAGATGGGTAGAAGAGAGCCTCAGGTGCCTACAGAACAGACCTTTCATAATGGCATTTTCAGAAAGTACTCAAAACAAAACAACTGTGCAAGAAGTTATGCATGCAACTTACCTTCAAGCAAATTCCCTCAAGCAAATGAAACTCAGGAGTTACCAGTTTAAAAATCACTAGAATACTACTGAATAGCTCCAACTACTCAGGGGATGAGGCTCCCAATTGCCTTAACAGAAGAGCTGAATTTGACTGAGCTTGTGATTCTTTCGGCTGATGAGGACTGAAAGTAATGATTCATTTAAAAAAAAAAAAATTTGCAGAGAGCAAGCTTTGTGTAAGCTTATGCCAAGTGCAGGAATGATATTGAGAGGTTTGGAAGAAAATTTGCTAGTTCTTTGCAAGCATTCTGAGATGGGGAGGAGAAAAACTCATCTATTAAAATAATATAGCTGTAGTTCATGCTGTAAACAATCTTAAGGAAGCACAGCTACAAGGCAGAGCGTAATCGCTCACTCCACGTCACCTTTACACTGTCTCCATTACCACCAGTACAGTTTTAGCTAAATATAAATTAAGGCTATATCTGTTACAGAACTGAAAGGACAAGATTAAACAAACGTGCATTTGGACTTCAATAATATTCTGCAGCTACTGAAACAACAAAGGCATAGAGGTGAACAGCCAGCTGTTCTTTGGCTCCTCCTCAAACTGTCCCCCATGAAAAAAAATAAAGTTGTAGGGGTTTTTTTCCAGCATTTTGTTCCAAGCAACTGTGGTATTAATCATTGCACACTTCAGGAAAAATAAGAACAAGGTAGTCTACGAACCTTAGGGAAATAGAAAGTCACTAAAATACGACAATACTTGTTATTACACATTGCTCCCTATTCATGTTTTTACGTGCAAGTTTATTTTAATTTATCACAAGCTCCATCATTCACCTTCACGTGGTTGTTTTCCAGACAGTGAACACGTATTACCTGAATAAGAACCAAGCGATACAGTCCAGCGTACAGTAAGTGCTAGTAAAACCGTAATTGTCATTAAGCTCCACTTCTCCATTACTGGTCTTTGCAACAAGCCAAAACGTACCTGGAAAAAAAAACACCACAAACATCGCTGCAATACTGTTCATGTTTTTGTTCCTTAGGCACTTAACGGCACGACTGATAGTCCCGGTTTTCTCCTCCCCTCAGAAGCGTTCTGTTCCTGCCTTGCGTCTGGAAGCACGCTGCAGTCAGGAGGGGTTTTCAGTACCGGACAATCTCTAACCACGAAGCCAAATGCTGCCCAGAAGCATTTTCTCCCAGTTGTGAGCTAGAAGCTGAAAAGGTGCCTGACAAAATGCATAAAAACAACAGCAAGGAGAAGGGCAAAAGATTTCAACCCCGTGAAGGGTATTCAGATACCAGATGAGCACTATGCTGGGCATACACGTACACAGTTCAGCATCACCTTAAGCTCACACAATTTGTTATGCAAACATGTCATGTGTTTTCCCTGTAAGTGAGGAGAGAGGATTCTACAAGAGACCGGTAGAGAAGATTGTCGTGGCAGTCAAAATACTCATGCCAGCCATGTATGTTAAGCAGCTCACCAACTAATACTTGCTACTGAACAAGAAAAAGCTCTTTAAAGGAGACCGTAAGAATTCCTACATTAATAACTCACTAGGAAAAAAAAAAAAATTGTTAACAAGCACACAGTTTTAAAAAGTGAGTGAGTATCTCAGTATTAAGTTAATGCCACATATTTTCTCAATTAAGAACATCATGGCCAAATTATGCAAAGTACAGATCTGGTACAGGCTTCTCTGTTGGTTTAAACATATCAAAAAATGATTTTAAAGTTAACTATGTACTGGTAGATTTTATGCTGGACGAGGTATTGTCTGTTCTCCTGCAGCCATTATAAAAGCACAAAGCCCATCATAAACTCTGTATCACGTGTTCTAAATCCACAGGAATACAGTCATGAGTCAGTACCTGATCAAAAAATGTAATGCGTACCACTGATCTAGGACTGCAAACACCCGGCACTAATGATTAAAAATCCCTGATCTGAATCTTACTTCAGTCTCCCCAATATTCAAAAAGGAGCTTGAAATCCTACCTCTCCCTATCCATCAGCAACCTCCCTAGAGGATACACCCGACTAAACCTACCAGGCTCAACAGATCTCCACCCTTCTACCCAAAGAGGCAGGACTGATCTCCCACCAAGCTTGCTTGACCACGCTAAGGATCCAGTAACGATACGAAACATTGCTAGATCCGTCAAATTAAAGGCCACATGCATCAAACTCAGAAATCAGGAAACAGGAAAGTAATGACGTTGCCCTATGCAAAAACCACCAACTACAGAATACGCAAACTTCGACCCAGAGGATCAAAAATATTTCAGTCTGAGTTAGAAAAAAATCGAAGAAGAAACCGTTCCAGTCTTGACAGTGAGAGACAGCAGTAAATCCAACGACTGTTCTGCCAAATCAGCAGCAGCAGCACCATTCCCTCCACCGTCAGCAACAGATACATTACAGAAGAGTGGATGAGCCTGGGTACAACTGCCAAACACTTTCTCCGCAGAAAAGGCATCATCCAATTCAAGTGAGTTTAATATACTTGCCACTGCCAAAAAAAAAAAGCAACAGAAATAATCCCACACAGCAGCAGTTCTGAACTGCTGGTTTAGTAACAGACAAGCAACATCTTAGACATTTTTAGGTTATTCTGTTCAAACTAACTCCATATTTACTATTCACAGGAAGGTATGACCCAACAAGGGTCAATGGAAACCACCGGAGGGGTGGGGGGAGGGAAAAAAAAAAAGTTACTTTAACAATATAAATCTATCACAGCAGCAGGTCACCATCTATAGGTAGAAACGTGAACGCTGATATTTGCGTGCTTTTGATGCTACACCTGCGCGTAAACCACAGGCTAGGCAGATTTATTTAAATAAAAGATTCTGAGGTCGACTCTGTAGACCATTTCATCCCAAGTGAACTCTTGGTGCTTCCTAAACTTGGGCCAAATAAGATCAGAGTCCTATATGACTTCCAAAATCAAGTGTCACGAGCCCAGCCTTTCCCTTCTATAAAATACTCACATCTGCCCTTCCTTTCTATCTCCAGCCAGAACAAGTATTAACTAATGATACTTTCTTAATTCCCTCGTAATGCCAGTCTCACCTGCAGACAGGTGCCCTCATCTCTGTTCCTCTCATTTCCATCTGCCATTCCCTACACTTGGAGTAACTGTCATTTTCTGGGGTACTGAGTTTCTCCTTTCTCTCCTCTCAAAAGTGGTCCTTAAAAAAATATTCTTTCCTACTTTTTTTTCGCCATCTTTAATAATTATTCCATACCACCTGAAACAAAAGCCACGCTTTCATTAGATTCTAAAGCATGGATCTCTTAATTTTTGCTACCCCGTAGGTAACAACGTTAAACCAGTATGACTTTTCAGGAGACTATAAAGTTGGTTTGGTCGGTCTCAACTTAAACTTTTTACGTTCTGCTTCTGGGTGGGCAGCACCAGAGAGTCTCTGGAGCGAGATGCCACTGTAAGGTGAATATCCCAGCTCCAGAAAACCACTGTCCTTCCACGCTGGCTGCGAGGGAGAGGCAGATAAATAGCAGCGATCCAAACCACCCACTCCCTGCCAGGGGGAAACGTATGGAGCTCAGCCGCAGACGCACAACCCTCGATCCGACCCGCAGGCTGAAAGAGATGTCAGCTCGCAGCTCAGCGGCACCCCTTCCTCCCCCAAAAAGGCAAACGCTGAATTAAAAGTGTCGTGTTGCAGCCATACCGGCTCTATGGCCCTCCCGTTCCCCTCACCCCTTGGCAGATGTGTTTATTTCTCCAGCTTCCTCGCTCGCCCACCCTCAGTCCCCAGCCGCCGCAGGGACCAGAGGCTGAGCGGTTGCAGAGGGACTCGCCCCGGGCCCTCCCCGCTCGCCCGGCCGAGCCGCCCTCGCCCGCCACCAACCCTCGGCTGGCTCCCACCGACCTCCTCCCGCACCCCGGGGAAGAGACGGGGGCGGGGGGGGGGGTGTAGACGCGGCATACCCGCCCGCTAACCCCGGCGATACTCCCCGGCCCCCACCCCGGGGCACGGCGGCGGGAGGCCGGCAGCCCGCCGAGCCCTGAGGGAGCGGGCAGAGCCTCCGCCACCCCTCCCTCCCGCCCCGGTCCGGCCCTTCCCGCCGCGAACCCGCCGCTCCTTACTGGACACAACGGCCGCGCACGCGCCGCCGCCGCCGCCACCACCCCTCGCCACGGCTTCCGGCCTCCGCCGGTTGGCGCGAGCGCCCGGTAAGACGGCGCAGCGCGCATGCGCGGAGGGAGGGCGCGCGCGAGAGAGAGAGGGCGGGAGGAGGAAGGGGGACCTGCGCCTGCGCAGCTCGGCCTGCGGCGGGGCGGCGGGAACCGGTCTTGAGGGGAGCGGGAATGGGCAACGGGCGAGTAGCAGCGGGCTACCGGCCCCTGGGCCGCCTCCGAGGTGTCGGGGAATTTGGGAACGAGCAGCAGCGTTACCTCAGGAGGGCGCGGAGGCGCTGCTTGGTGCTCAGCCGCTGTGGGAATGGTGGGAGCCCTGCGCACGGGCCTGGCCCGGCCTGGGAGCCTGC
>JAAGAY010134147.1:0-15990 GCA_011801015.1 Ardeotis arabs | reverse complement strand
AGGCCCGGTACCGGTACCGGTTCGCGTTCGCCGTTAACACCTCAGGAGCGCTTGCGGGCCCCCTGCCCGGCCCGTGGGTGTCCTGCGGCTCCCGCCGAGCCGGTGACACGGCCGCGATGGGGCCGCGCTTCGGCCTCCCCCGAAGCCCCGCTTCCGCGCGGTGCCTGCGGGCCCCGGGGACCTCGCCCGGCGGGCGCTGCCGCCGGCCCCGGCCCTGGGCGCGGGGTGGCTGGGCCGGCCCCTCGCGGTTCTGCTCGGGAAGCGATGGGACGCGCAGTGGCCGGTGTCCTGCCTCGGGCGCTGGGGTCCGCTCTGGGGTGTAGGTTTAGGGGACAGGCGTTCCCGCCAGCCCTCTCCAAAACCCGAAATCCCGCTGGGAAGGAGCCGCGGCCCCTCCTTCCCAGCTCCCGGGGCGGGGCGGCTGCTGCAGGAACGGGAACCGAAACCGAAACGGCGCTCGCAGCCATCTTGCTGGGGTGACCGGTTGCCCGCAGCCCGCCCGGCGCCGCCTCCCCTCTCCGGGAATTCTTCTGCGGGTCGGGGTTTCTTTTTTCCCTTTATTTGCTCACAAAGTAAAGGAGTTTGGCTTGTGGATGAGACTGAGGTAAGAGCATTTTATTTAAAAAAAAAACCCTCTTCCTGCTTCCCAGGATTTCTGTCCTGCCTTTGGCTCAGGGGTCTTTTTAAAAACGGGTTCACTGGAGCTGGGAAGGGGGGATCCCCCCCCGCTTCACTGAGCCTGCCCAGCACCGCACGTGGAGCCCACGTTGGTAAAATAAAGTCGTGAGGGTGGCAGCCGGGTGCTAATGAATTTGTTTAATGAAAGGGAAATTTAAGTCGGCCCTGGGGCGTGCGTGCGTGGTGAAGATAGGGAGGTTTAGGAAGATAAGACTTGCGACGGAAAAACCGCCCGTCGGAAGACGGGGGCCTTAAAGAGGTCACCGGGAGGAAGGCGTGACGGGGACCTAGCAGCAGGTATCAGTTGCACGTTTTCATCCCCTTGGTTTTGCAGCCAGCTGTTATCGAAGAACCTAGGCTGTGCGGGGTTACTCCTTGTTAAAAAGTGCGGTAAAAGCGTAGACGTACGTCCTGTACCCAAGGGCGGCACAGCTGTCTGTGATGTGAGTGAAATTGGGGTGACAGCCCCAAAAAACTTCTGCTGTCGTTGCCAGCTGCGCGCCTATCCAATTTCTCTGTGCGTTATCGCTTTCCTTCCCCCGTGGCCCGATACTTTACCTCTGCAGGTCACATAATGCCCAGGAAGCAAAGGACATCTGGGCTTTCAGACTTTTTTTGGCCCAGAGCCTGAAAACTGAAGCCTGTTGCAGCTCTGTCCTGTGTGACCGCGCGAGCTGCTTCACCTCCCTGTGCCCCCGTTACGAAGCGGGTCCGAGATTCTCCTCTCCCTCAGGGCGGAGGAGCGAAACCCGCTTGCGCTGCAGAAGCGCGGGGTGAGCCTTCGACGGACGGTGTCGCGAGAAGACCGACCGCCCCTTGAAATGCAGTCCGACGGGAGCGGAGGGTCGCTCTCGTTAAAGCTGTTTCTCGTGGTGAACTTCGCCTGCGGTTCCTGGCCGCTGGGTTCTACGCTGGGCAAACAGAGTTGGCTGTTTGTGTTTACGTGAATAATTTAGACTTGGTCGAAAACAGGAAAGCTTGATGGCTGAGTAGCAGGGAAGCTGTTTAAACAGCGTCGCCGGAATCCCGCGGTTGTGCAAATCGGTTCTGAATTCCTGTGTTTTGTCTCCCAGCAGGCGCCCGCTCGGGACAGGAGAGCGCGGAGCGAGCCGCGGCGCCCCGGCGGCCCAGTTCCCGAGAGCGTCCCAGCGGAGCGCTATGAACAGAGGCGCTGGTCGAGGCAGAGGCTCGTGTCTTACCCGCGCAAGACCTAACTGCCCCGGCGCGAATCGAGGTTTCTTTAACCGCCCTCACACTCCACGAGAAACTCATCAGGAAACCTTTTTACGCCAGCAGTTCCTAACGGAGCGGGACACTGAAGGCTTTTTGCTTCAGGGACAGGGATCATACGACAAATCACACGTCAGAGGCGTGCGAGCTGCGGCGCCGGCTCCGGCAGAGAGATGGCAACCCGGCTGCAGCGGAGCAGGGTGGCATAGGGTCGCCGGCAAGCGTCCGTGGGTAGAAGCTTCGCCGCGTAGTTGCCCTCCTCAGTACAGCCGGCAGGAGGACTCGGTGGGAGATTCCGGCGCCGTCAGGCTGAATTTCCAGAGACTGTCTCTTGCTGGGCAAGACTGTGAAGAAGAAATTCTGACGATTTTCAGGCAGCTTGGGGAGGGGAAGACTTGCACGGTTCATGATCTTGTACGTAAACTTAAAACTCAAAAGAAAGAGGTCAACCGCGTTTTGTATAAACTCTTGCGAGAAGGCAAGTTGCACAAAGGCGGAGAGACGCCGCCCGTGTGGAGGATCGCCGGCCCAAGCGCGGGGAGAGAAAGGAGCCCCGCTGACCACGGCAGCGGTCACACAGATCCAGCTTGTGAGAGCAGAGGAGGAGCGAGGAGCGCGGTTGCCTCGGGAGACGCTGATCTCGAGATGGCTGAGACAAAGGACAAAATCTGCAACTACTTGTTCAGCGTGGCAGAAACAACGGCGATCAACCTGGCCAAAAACATCGGCTTTTCGAGGGCCAAGGACGTGAATGCCTTTCTGAGCGCTCTGGAAAAGCTGGGAGATGTCCACAAGCAGAACACGAGCCCCCCGCGGTGGTCCCTCACGGACAGGAAACGCGAGCGGATGCAGATGAGGCTGAGGGCCAGCGTGGTCGCGCAGACGGCAGATCCCACGCCGGAGTCGGGTTTGCCACCTTCCTCTGCTCCTCCCTGTCCCCAGGAGGTGACCGTAGCTTCCCCAGCAGCGGCGGCATCGGAAGAAGAAAGCGTAAAAAACGGCCAGCGGCCTTCGGGGCGAGCTGACCAGAGCGACGGCAGCGACGCGGAAGCAGCGCTGCCTGAGGACGCGAAGCCCAGATTCTCCAGTTTGAGTAATTACGATAGCTCTGAAAACGGCAAATGGGCCACGGATGATATCCCAGATAACCTGAACGTTATCAACAACCCGTCCGATGAGTTAGAATCCATCATGGATTCCCAGTCTTCCCCCAGTTACGCCACCCAGTTTGAAACTGCTCTGCCCTGTACTCCTGTAGAGAAGCTGATGGCTTGTCAGGAGAAGAACCCAGTGAGCGGCCTTACCGAATATTCCCAGTACACGTACCAGCACTGTGAGTTTGCCATGCTGGAGCAGAGCGGGCCCTCTCACGAGCCACGGTAAGAAAGCTGCCTACCTTTCCTGCGCTCTTTTTTGCTTGAAATGATCTGACTTCAGCAGACTTCACCCGCTCGGCCTTGTCCCGAAGGGCCTGCTCAGTAACGTTTGCTTCATTTCAGAAGGATTAGCCTAGTTGAGTCCTTGCAGCAGCTTAAAAAAAAAATAAAATAAATAAAACAAAACAAAGGTAAAATTTAACCGCAGGTAGGCCTGGGGTTTTGGCAACCCTGCACCTCATTTGAGCAGCAAAGGTGGGGTTTGTCTCTTCAGCTGGGTCCCGTCTGATTTAATCACTCACCTCTCAGTTTCATTGTCTAGGGAGAAACTGATATTTCTGAGCCACCTCTCCAAATGCTCCTGCCCTGGAAGTGGAGTAACGGGGATCCAGAACAGAGCGCTTGGGCGCAGATGTGTTGGGTTAGACGAGGTGAACCCGCTCTGGACGTTTCTGTGGTGCGGCAGGTCAGAGCACGCAGCGCGACGCGAGGGTTTGCGGAGTCGGTCTCCGGAGCCCTGCCACGTCGTGGCTGTTGGTGAGCGCCGGCGAGGTGGTGCAAAGCACCGCGTGTGCCACGCTGGAATATGTCAATAGATCCGCCAGACGGGAAAATTGGCCTAATTTCTAAAGATGGAATCCCAGGCTTCCAGGGTGTTTTTTTTTTTTTTTTTTTTTTTTTTTTTGTGAGGAGGGACCTGAATAGATTGAGCCCCATGACCCCTCTCCAGATCTGGTTTGACCCGTTCTCACTGGCAGCAGATTTCCTCTCAGGATGGAGGAGAAACTGTGTTTGTTAGAGTTCACAGGGAGCAGAGAGACGGAAACATCAGAGGCAAGAGGTTTACGTGAGGCAACACCTCTCTGAGATGGTGTGAGTGTGCTGGACAGCCGGGGAAAATGCCGGCGAGACGAGTGACCCCACATGATCAGGTGCAGGCTGCGCGTGAGCCTTCTTCATCCCCGGGCAGGAGACGTAACCGAGCCGCTCTTTGCACGCGGCCGTTAGTTTCTGGTGCTTGTGGAACAACGCGATCCATCCTGTTCTTTCAGACCAGAATCTAGAGCTGCTGCTCTGGCACGGCTAGCTCTGGAAACGCGGTGAAATGAGGCCCAGACGCAGAGCTGTCGGGGCACCCTTGGTGGTTTTGTCTTCCGCACGCGGCAGCCTGGGTTCGCTCGCCCAGCCGGGAGCTGCTTCTTCCTTCTCGCTTGAATTCCAAGAGCTGCCTTCCCACGCTTTTGCCCCTCGATTTACCTCTTTGGTTTTCTCTTTCCAAGATTTAAGTTCCAGGCGGTGATTAACGGGCGCCGATTCCCACCAGCAGAAGCAGGAAGCAAAAAACTCGCTAAACAGGAGGCAGCAGCTAATGCCATGAAGGTCCTGATGAGTGAAGCGGAGAATGGGAAACAGGGTGGAGTCAAGTGTGAGGAGGCATTTCCCTCTGACAACTCTGAACTGGAATTGGTGAGCCTTGTTTTTTTTCACTTGTGAAGAAAACTGGTCAAACAGTGTTTAGTCTGAAACTGGTTTCCTCCATCTTGCTGTAGCCCTTGCACCCAGAGCCAGAGCAGTCGTCTGCGCCAGCTCATCTCAGCCTGCTTCCTGGGAAGCACCCTATCAGCGTGTTAATGGAGTACGGACAGAAATCGGGGAACATAGTTGAATTCCAGCTGCTCTCCCAGGAAGGCCCCCCTCATGATCCTAGGTATGGCATGCTGCTGTCAGCTTTAGGGAGGATAGAAACCCTTTTTTAACGTCCTTCCTCTTCAGCATGCCACCCACGTTCCTGGGCTCGTCACAGACCTAGCTGCATGCTCCTCTTATCCAAGGACTCTGGGCATGGCTCCTCCGAGACATCTGCCTCCAAAAGCAATGCCCTTTCTCAGAGAAAGGATGCTGTTCCTTCTGCCGGACCAGGAACAGGTTCCAGCCCCGTACCCGAATGGTGGTGCTCTACTGGGCTATCGCGGTAGATTTAAATTGGAGATACTCCGGAAGGATTTAAGTTGAACTGGGAGAAGGGGATAGTAGGCAGATTGAGACACGTATGCTTAACGCTTTTCATGTGCTGTAATGTCCTGTCAGGTTCAGCTACTGTGTGAAAATGGGTGACCAAATTTTCCCTGCTGTGGTAGGAAACAGCAAGAAGGGAGCAAAGCAAATGGCAGCGGACGTTGCCGTGAAGATTCTCTCCGGAGAGTCTGTACCCCGTGCCTTGCCTGAACAGGTACAAAGAGCTTCTTTATAAGACCCAGGTGTTTTGGGTTGGGTTCCCCCTCCCTTTATTTCCTGTTCCACTGGACTTCACCCCACAAGGTCATGCGCTGGCTCTAGCAGAGCTTTGCTGGGCGCCCTGGGCCCGCGGTGATAGCGGCCGCTTGGTATTTAACAGCCTCCTCCTGTTTAACTCTGCTCTAGCCTGTCGTGAAGCCCCATGGTGACCAGTCCACACACAGCTCTGGACCGTGGATCGCCACTCCGGATGAAACCAAGGCGGTGAAAGCGAAGGGTGTTGGGGAGCTCATCAAATACCTGAACGTCAATCCTATCAGTGGCCTGCTGGAGTACGCCCGCTCCAACGGCTTTGCTGCGGAGTTCAAACTCATCGACCAGTCAGGACCTCCCCACGACCCCAAGTAAGTAGCTGCCTCTGTCCAGGAGGAAATTCTCCAGGAAATTCCTGGAGAAAGGGCAGAGAACGCAAAATTCCTGACGCAGTTCAAGATAGCAACAAGCTGAGCTGCTTCCTCTGCCAAACCTTTTGTCCAGATGACGATAAGCAACCTCCGCTCCTCTCCTCTCTCCACTTAGAGAATTAAAAACTAGATTGAAATCCGTAGATTTCTTGGTTTCTCAGAGGCGCGCTGCCGTCTTTATAGGTTTGTCTACCAGGCGAAGGTTGGAGGCCGTTGGTTCCCAGCTGTAACCGCGCACAATAAAAAGCAGGGCAAGCAGGAGGCGGCCGACGCAGCGCTCCGAGTCCTGATCGGGGAATCGGAGAAGATTGAGCGCATGGAAGGGATGAACAACGCCGAGGTAAATCCTCTTCCTGCAAAGCCGCGACCGTGTTTGTAGCCCTGCCTGTCCTGTGCCTTTCAGTCCGGCAGAAAAATGCCTTCAGCTGTGAGGTCTCCGTTCTCTGAAGGTGTTCATAAGCTGACGTTTTCGCAAAGTGGGTTAGATGTTTCCTCAGGGCACAGACGTACTCTTCCCTCCTGCTGGCCCCTGCTTTAGGTCTAAATTCTCATCGGCTTCTTCCACAAGCTGCTGAAATGTGTTCCTGTGGTGGAGCAGGAACATGCTCATTTTTAATTCTGTGACCTTTTTTTATTTCCTTCCCCCCTCCTACAAATTCCTTCGTGCTGCGTTAAAAATTGTACGTCAGCTCAAAAACCCATGCGTCAGACCCAGCCAGAGCCTGTCCCAAACCTGTGCTGCTTTAAGAGTTCTGTGATCTCTCCGAAGCCGTGTCGCGGGCCGCGCAGCTGAGCGCAGCAGCTGTGGCTCTAAATAGAAAAGCCATCAGGGAGGATTTGTCAGTCAGCAGTGCCAGAGGAGGCAAGCGCCCGTCTGCAGTGGGAGTGACTGCGCGGTCTCCTCGCAGGCAGCCGGAGAAAGAATTCCTCCAAAGCTGCTAACAGATTTCCTTGGCTTGGCTCTGGGAACAGGCTCTGCGAGATTCCTCTGCGACGGGAGTTTCCCCGGCAGTGTCGGGAGGCTGTTCCTCAGCCTGTTTCGCTTGCTGTCAGGAAGACAGCTTGCCGCTGTCCTGTAGTGATGCGTTCAAAGCGTCGGACGGGGTTTTCCCAGAAATAGCGAAAAGAACTTCACCCACCCCTTGACACGCACTCAATCCAAAATTACGCTGCCTGTCGCTTCTGTTTCCTGCGTTCCCGCCTTCGGCTGGGATAGCTGTGCTCCGGGTTAGCTGCTTCCTGAGCTGTTTTGTCCTGTGACCTGCTCTGATCTCTTAGTCCTGTGTCCCCGTTCCAGCTCCCCGTGAGCGGCAGCACCCTGCACGATCAGCTGGCTATGCTGAGCCACCAGCGCTTCAACGCCCTCACCGCTCGCATCCAGCACAGTCTGCTGGGGAGGAAGATCCTGGCCACCATCGTCATGCGGAAAGGAAATAAGGGCCTGGGAGTGGTGATCAGCATCGGAACGGGTACGAACAGCGGCTTCCAGCACGAGCTGAAGTCGCGCTTCCCCGCTGGATTCCCTGTCGGCTACAACTAGGGAATTGCCGTTGCTGTAGACCTCTTCAGAGGGCAAAAAACGTTCCCAGATCACGCGTGGTGTCACAAGTGATCCGGTTGTAGAGAGGGAACCAACGGAATGTGCCTGCGGCTACGTTGCTCTTCGGCTTTGCTCGCACGGCTACGCGCTAGGCTGTGCATCAGAGCGTGGATTCCGTGCGTTGTACAGCACAAGATCCCCAGCTTCTCTCCCCAGCTGCGCGTACCTCGGCTCCCTTCCTGGCTAGCTGCCGCGCTTCCACCCGGAATGGGGGGCCGAAAAGCACTCGGGAGGGGACGCTGCCCCTCAGCCTCCGGCGATGTAAGCCGCTGCTGTCCCTAGAGTAGTGTGTGCTCTTTGTCCCTCTACTTTCCTGACTGCGTGGATCAGGATAACGTTTTAATAGTGTGCTGCTGCTCAGGAGCCCAAAGAAGTAAAATCTGAAGCAAGATGAAGCCCTGCTCCTTTCTGTGAAGCTGTCTGTTGACTTTGACGCTTGCCTGTTTTATTTTATTTTATTTTATTTATTTCAGGTAATCGTTGTGTGAAAGGAGAAGAGCTGAGCTTGAAGGGGGAGACTGTGAATGACTGTCATGCTGAAATAATTTCTCGAAGAGGCTTTGTGAGGTGAGAGCAGGGGAAACCCAAAAGAGGGGGGGCTGCCCAAGAGGTGCTGACCCATTCCGGAGGGACGGAGCCAGCTGTGAGGGTTCCTTGCTGTGCTGAGAGAGGCTGTGCTCCTCTAACACTACTGTTGACCCGTGTGTAGTTAAATAGAGGGGAGTTCTTTCTGATGAGAAGGGGCTGTGCCTGAATGGTGCCCACATTGGTACCGAACTGGAAACTTGCTGAGAGTCCAAGGGCTGTGTCTGATCTTAAAATAAAGCGTGGCCAGCACGCAACGCGCTGTTTCGGTCTGGACACAGCTCTGTCCGGAGCCGAGGCGCTGGGGAGCCCGCAGGCCAGCTCTCCTCTTGGCCTTTCTGCGTGTGGGTGTAGAAGGCTTCAGGAGAACGTCCTGAAGGTGTTTGCCTTGATAAGTCAGAAATCCTTTTTCATCGTTTGGAAAGGGTTTTCCCAATTAAACCGCCCAGTTGTTCTCTTTATAAACGTTCAGCGTGGCACTTTTTAATAAAACTGAAGTGAGATGCAGCTGGATGAGCCTCGTTAATGTCTGCCCTTCCAGTTACGCACAGCAAAGCTGGCTGCTTTCTTCAAGCCGTTGCCTGCTGCCGCTGTGCTCTGTGCGTTCCTCGGCACTGGAAGGTGCTGAGAGCAGACCCCGAAAAGCTGTAAAGTCAGAGGGTTGCGCTCTTGTTTGCTGTCTGTCTCAGCTGTTGAGCCCGACAGTCGTGGCTGCTGGGCTGCTCTGGCACAGCAGAGCCTGTCGGAGATGAGCACAGTGAGCTCCGCTTCTTGCAAAATAAGTTCCTGCGCAGGATCTGCCTGAGAAGTCTCTGTGAAGCTGCGGTTTTTCTTTAGTCCTTGACGCTGCGTTGGAGAGCTCAAGGTTTTTCCCTGTCCCTGAACAGAAGCAGCCCTAAAAGACCCAGTCATTGTAAACAGATCGTGGGGTTGTGCTAATAATACCGCTTGCGTTGAGCCGCCCGCGGGGCTGTTTGCTCTTAGTGCAGACTCGGTGCTGACTAAAGGTGCTAGGTGAACAACCTTGAAGTCTTCTTCACGCTTGGATCGGATGCCGGCGAGCAGCAGCCAGCCAGGCTCCTTTCTCTCTCCCACCAGCGCTTCCTGACAGAATGCTTATTTCCTATTGCGTGTCCTCTGCACGACGGGAAATCTGCCTGGTTTCGTGCCTTTTCCGTAGCGACAAACGCTATTTGGCTTCCCAGTATTCTCAGCCACAGCTCCTGGTCTTTGCTGTCCCGTGCGGCAGGAGCCGGTGGCTCGGTGCGACAGAGCTCGGGACCCTGCCTGTCCCGGGAGCGGTTGGATGGATGTCTGAGGAGCAAAGCAGCCTTCTGACGCCGTGGTGGTGGTGGTGTTGTTCAGGTTTCTCTATAGTGAGCTGATGAAGTATGACCCCTCCTCTGCAGAGGAAAGCATTTTTGAGCCAGCGGGAGAGAAGAGACTCAAAATAAAGAGCAGCGTTACCTTTCACCTCTACGTCAGGTTTGTGCGGGGTTGTGCGGGGAGCAAGCGGTGTCAGCGGCGCTATCGCTCCCCTGGCCCTGGCTGTTTTCGGAGAGCCAGGGTTAACCTGGGGAGCGTTTGGTTTCTAGCACAGCACCTTGCGGAGACGGGGCGCTCTTCGATAAATCCTGCAGCGATCAGGCGAGCGTGGCGGGGCGAGCCCAGCATCAGCCTCTCTTTGAGAACCCCAAACAAGGCAAGCTGCGGACCAAGGTGGAGAACGGTGAGTGCGTTTGCTCTGTGCACGGCGGGGGGGCTCTCGTCCTCTCCCCTGAGCCTTTCTGGAGCCCCAGGGTTTCCTTACTCCGCTCTGTGTGGTGCTGTTGTGGGATTTGAACCATCCAGGAACCAAAGGAGGTCGGTGAAAGGGATGGGGGCGGTGGAGGGAGTCCGTTCTCCTTCCCAGCTCTGCCTGTTGGACTGCCACGCTGGCAAGAGTACGGCTCAAGTTTACTGCAAAGCTCTTTGTCTCTGACCTCCCTTTCAAGTGCTACTTCATTCTGCTTCAGCCATGTGAAAAAAATCCCCCGTCCACCAGTACCGAGTTCCCTTTTTCATGTAACACTAAAATGTTCCCAGAACCTGGGGACAGACTGGCTTCACAGGTCGCTCCGTGCCTGTGCGTAGAAAATAGTTTCCTGTGCGGTTGCTGGTGGGGTTGTCATTTATTGAATATCTGACTTTACAGAAAAGCTTTCTTCTTCTCTCGCGCAGGGGAAGGTACCATTCCTGTGGAGTCGAGTGACATTGTGCCCACGTGGGACGGGATCCAGCATGGGGAGCGGTTACGAACCATGTCCTGCAGCGACAAAATCTTACGCTGGAATGTACTTGGCTTGCAAGGGGCGTTGCTGTCGCACTTCATCGAACCGATTTATCTCAGCTCCGTTACGCTCGGTACGAGACCCCGCCGTCCTTTCTGGGTTGGGGTGGGTGTGCTGGGCTGCAGCGACGAGTAACCTCCCTTCCCCGAGCGATGGAAACGCTTGTTTGTGGAGGCTGTGGGAGTAACAGACTGAAACGTCGCTCTTGGCAGAGCCGTGCCGTTTGGAAGTGAAAAGGGAGTTTGTGGATTTTACGCTGTGGGTGGAGTGGGTTTTCCTCCGAGGTTCTTGATTTGTAGAAGGCGCATGTGATCTAGGAGGGTGAGACAAAAACTGCCTGTTTGTGTCTTTGGTGAGAAATGTTGCGGTCTAGAAACCATCTTACACATCTAGGGTACGCGGAGCTGTTGCTGATCCACGTGGCCGCCAGCTTTCCGGGGCCCGTGAGACGCACTGTGACTCTCGGGGCTTGGCCCGTCCGTCATCCGTGCTGCCGATCCCGTTTCCTGACGCCTTCCTCTGCCTTCGCAGGTTACCTGTACAGTCAGGGCCATTTGACACGCGCCATCTGCTGCCGCGTGGCGAGAGACGGGAACGTGCTGCAGGAAAAGCTCCGGGCTCCGTATCGCGTTAACCACCCTGAGGTACTGCAGCTTGGCACCTCTCGCTCTTTCCATCCACGCCCTTGGGATCGGGCCTCGCTCTGCAGCGGGGTCGCGCAGCAGGAGCTCTCCGGCCGGGGTCGGGAGGTTTATGAGCAGAACCCTGCCCCCTTTACGCCATCCTCCGGAGCCTGGGGGCTACTGGCAATGACTTGAGCTCGGAAAAACGAGCCCGAGGTCGTCCCCGTAGCCTTCAGCTTCGCAAGAACGCAGCGCTCGCTGCTCCGGGGGGTTTGGGATGAGCTGGAGCCCTGCCCGCCAGGCGTGGAAGAGGTGGGAGGCTCCGCTCACCGGCGAGCTCGCGCAGCGGGGCGGGTGGTGAGAAGGCCTCTCACCCTCCCGCAGGTTGGGCGGGTCAGCGTGTACGACTCCGCAAGGCAGACGGGCAAGACGAAGGAGTCCTCGGTGAATTGGTGTCTTGCTGATGAAAGCGAAGTTGAAGTCTTGGATGGCACAAAAGGGAAAGTGGATGGGTAAGAGGAGCCTTTCCTGACGCTGCTTTTCTCTTTGGGGAAAGGGGGGCGGCTCTGAGGTCACGAGTACGCCCTGCGCTGTCGCAGCACCTTGCGTGTGGGGAGGGTTGGAGAGAGGAATTTCGGACTGCCGTAAGCAAGCGCTCCTGGAGCAAAACAAAATCCTGCGCGGCCTGGACCCCGCAACAGAGCCCGGCTGAGCCGAGGAGTCTCGCAGGCGTGCCGTTGTGGGTTTTGGCCGGTGCCCCCTGCTCCTCTTGGCGCTTCTGCGCGTCATGTCCTTCATTGTGGCCTTTGTCTTCCTTCCCAGGCCAAAGCTGGAGGTGTCTCGTGTGTCCAAGAGGAAAATGTTCGCCCTGTTCCAGCAGCTGTGCGCCAAGAACAACCGCAGAGACCTGCAGAACCTCTCGGTGTACTCGGACGCCAAGGAGGCGGCCACGGCCTACCAAGCGGCCAAGCAGTGCTTCTTCAGCACGCTGGAGGAGATGGGCTACGGCGGCTGGATCCGCAAACCCCAGGAGGAAGAGAACTTCTCTTTCCCCGATGCGTAACGCGACGCCCCCCGCGCCTGGGTGAGCGTGCGCAGGCGCCTGCGTGGGCGCGCGCGTCCTTCTTTCGCCGCCGCCTTTTTGAAGCGGGATGAGGAGCGCGCAGCGGTTTCTCCCGTACCTGGCTGCCTTCTCTCTGCTCTCGTTCCTCTGGGAGCCGGCCCCTTCTCTTTTTAAAACATGCATGAAGACTACTGTCTTTTTTTTTTTTAAGCTAGGGCAGGCTCAGTCCATGGTTGCTTTTATGGTGTTGCCTCCTCTTTCTTTTTTTTTTTTTTTTTTTTAAAAGAAGGCACAAGAAAGCGGAGGGATTCTCGGACTGCAAGCTCAAAACCTTTGGGCTGCGCGCTGCCTGGCAGGTTTTGCGCGTCAGAAGGTGGCCGGCAGCCGCTCTGAGCGAAGACACGGGCCTGTTACGCAGGACCAGCGTAACATTCCGCATTAATAATAAAAACCCAGAACATTTCTCTATTATTAGCTGGCTCTGTGCCGTGGGGGCGTTAATTCCTGCGGAGTGAAAGAGGAGCCCGGGTGGGGTTTGGAGAGGAACGGGGATGAGTTATCCGCTAAATGAGGAGCGGTCTCTGCAGAGAAGCCTCTTGCCATAAGCGGGGGCTCAGGGGCCAGAGGTGAGCGCTCGGGGGGCCTGAGCGTCCCCTGAAATGACGGCTGTGTGCCGCCGGACGGAGCCCACGGAGCAGCTGCCGTGGAAGAGGAGAAGGCCTGAGGCTGCGGGAGCCCAGCCCGCGGAGCAAGGCCCTGGCTCTGGCTTGCGCCCCTCTCCTCGCGCGGCAGGAAGGGGTGCTGGCGGGCGTGCCGCAGCCCAGCGCGTTCAGCCGCAGCCGCCACAGAGCCGTGAGGGGTGGTATCCTGCTCCTCCCTGCGCGCGGAGCAGGGCCGCGGCGGCACGAGGATGGAGCTGCAGGCTCCTCTGTCCGCGCTGCCAGCTGCTCCGGGTGCTGTGCCCCCCGCGCCCTCCGGCTCTCCCAGCTCTCGGCTCCTCGCCGGGGCACCATCCCATCGTTCTTGGCCACGCCGCCAGCGGAGGGGATGCAGAGGTGGCACAAAGCGGGGGGCAGCGGGATGCCGCTTCAGGGGCAACGCTCTTGGTGTTTCACTACTGGGGCGCCCCGGAGAGGAGGGGGTCCAGCCTGGGATTTCTCTGCCTGAAGTGCTGGGATTTAAATAAATTTCCAGTGCTGGGATTTAAATAAATTTCCAGCGCGCGGCTTCCCCCGGGGCTGCGTGCCACCGGCCCCTGCCTGCGCCGTACGCCCGCCCGCGCGGAGGATTAGCGGTATTTATAGCAAAGGCTCTGTTTCCATTTTCCCCACTGAGGCCAATTCCTGCCCGCGAGGGAGAGCGTGGGAAGTGCTGACGGACGGGGACGCAGGGGTCCGGCAGAGCCAGGTGAAGGGCCGGGGGTTGCCCGCTGGGGCGCTCGCTCCTGGCCCCGCATCGGCGGGAGGAGGTGGCGTTGAGCAGCCGCCGCTCCCCGCAGCGCAGGAGGGAGCCGGGTGCATCCCCGTCAGGCTGCTTTCGCGCCGTTGCGCTCCCTCGGCAGCTGGGATTTTCCAGAGCCGATTCCTCCCCAGCCTCTCACTTTGATCCCAGGGAGCTGGAGCCCCCCCGAGCCCCGGCCGCATCCCGCTCCCTCCTGCCCCCGAGGAGCGGCGCGGGACGAAAGGACACCGACACGAACCAGCCCCTCCTGGGTGAGCATTTATTGGGTTGCAGTGGCTGCCCAGAGCCCGGCTCCCGGCTCTCCGGCCCCCGGCTCGGCCGCTCCGGCGCTATTTGGAGGTGGGGGTGCCCTGGCCGAGCTGCAGCAGGGAGTTGGTGGCGTAGTTCTGGAAGAGGGGCTGGAGGAACATGCCAACGGTGCCGAAGACGCAGACGAAGATGAAGATCCACAAGAAGAGGCGGTCGATGACCATGGCCACGTACTTCCAGTCCTCGCTCACCTGCGCGGGGCCGGGAGACGCCGGGTGAGGCCGTGGCCTCCGGCGTCACCCGGCGCTGCCTGCGCCGCGCCCAGCAGCCGGCTGGACCGGGAATTTGGCGGCTCTGCAGAGCCCTGAACCAGCTCCCGCAGCGCGCAGGGCCGCCCGCCGTGGGGCTCGCTCTCCCTGTTGTGCCCAGGAAACTCTGCTCCGTGCTGAGCTGAGCTGAGCTGAGGGGGGGCGGCGTCCCCCAGCCCTGCGGCTCCGCCAAAATCCGCAGCCTCACGGTGCGGCGCAGGGTTAGGCCTCCTGGGAGCCTCCCGGGTTTCCAGAGCAACTGCTTCAGGCTGCGGCCGCAGCAGCGGGTTGCAGGCCAGGCCAGGCCCCCCCGGGCGGGGGCTGCGGGGGGTCCGCGGGCATGGGGCTGGGCAGAGACCCCCTTGGTGCTCACGCACGTCCCTTCCTGCCGCGCAGCCCTGCGCCAGCACGCACGCTACGCCCCCCGGCCATGCGTGCACCCCCCCAGCCCTGCCCGCGCCTCACGTCCCCGCCCGTCCCCACCCCGACTCACGCTCTGGTCGTCGTCCTCGCTGCGCATGTGGTCGGCGATGAAGCGCACGCCGTCCACCGCCTCCTCCAGCCCGCAGGTGCAGCCGGCCGCAGGGGCCGGCGCCTGCCCCTGCCGCTCTCGGTAGCCGTTGAGCCCCTCGGCTTTGGCGGCGCCGGGGTTGGCGTAGCAGGCGCAAGCGCGGGTGCCGGCGCGAAGGAAGAGGGTGGCGGTGGCGGCACGCTCTTGGGTGTGCCGGCGCTGGCGCAGGCGCTGGCGCGCGCAGTTCTGCTGCGGCTGCTTCATGAAGAGCAGCGCCGGGAGCTTGCGGAGGAAGAGGGTGCGGACCCAGGGCGGCATGGTGTGCGTGGTGGGCGAGCGGTGGTGGACGTTGAGGACGCAGACGCTGGTGACGATGGAGAAGGTCACCAGCACCATGGTGAACATGAGGTACTTGCCCACCAGCGGCACGTCCAGCGAGGTGGGCGGCACAATCTTGGAGATGAGCAGCAGGAAGACAGTGAGGGCGAGCAGGACAGAGATGCAGAGCGTCATCTTCTCGCCACAGTCGGAGGGGAGGTAGAAGACAAGGATGGCCAGGGAGGTGATGAGGATGCAGGGGATGATGAGGTTGATGGTGTAGAAAAGCGGCTTGCGCCGGATGATGAAGTCGTAGGTGATGTCCACGTAGGTGGAGTCGTCGGGGTTCTCATTGCGCCGTCCCGGCAGCGCCACGATGTCCCACTCGCCGCTGGGCGTGAAGTCGTCCAGGCTGGCCACGTCGCTCTTCAGCACCAGGTCGATCTCGGTGTGGTCGTAGGTCCAGGAGCGGAACTTCATGGTGCAGTTCTGCTGGTCGAAGGGGAAGTGCTTCACCTCGATCTTGCAGGCGCTCTTGTAGATGGCTGGCGGCAACCAGAAGATGCTGCCGTCGTAGGAGATCACCGCGTTGGAGTAGAAGGAGACTTCGTACATCCCGTCGGCGCTGCGGTGAAGGGACGCGCTGTCAGCCCCGGCCCTGCCCCGGGAGGGGGGCTGGGGCGCGCACGCCCTCCCCCCAAAAAACCACCTACTTGTTGTAGAGCACCACGTCAGGCAGCCAGATGTGCTTGGCGGGCAGGCGGACCTTCTTCATGTTGTCGTAGTCCTCCGGCTTCCAGGTCAGGCGGTAGTCCTCCCACTCCTGCGGGCAGGGGGTCAGCCCAGCCCGGCCACGGGCGGGGGGCCGGGGGGGCTCAGGGCAGGGTGCAGGGGGTCCCGAGGGCAGGGTGGGCACAGAGGGCTCAGGGCAGGGTGCAGGGGGGTCCCGAGGGCAGGGT
>JAAGAY010134146.1:10000-25000 GCA_011801015.1 Ardeotis arabs | reverse complement strand
CCGATTGCTAAACTGTCCTCAAGCAGGGTGGCTTTTAGCATGTTCGTGGGGGCAACGGTAGCAAAGCCCAGCATGAGGCCTGAAGCAGAAAAGATACCCTAGGAAAGGAGACAAACAGGTGAAGTACTTTACCGAGCATTCATTCACCCTTGTGCACACATGATTCCTCTAAACAAACTCTCCTATCCCTGCTGTTTGTTAAGTAAATATTGATCAAGGAGAGACATATCTCCTGACAGCAGTAGCACAAGATGGGGACTTGTACCACAGACAGAGTGGACTTAAATGGATAAACTCAGATGCTTTAGGAAAGCCACACAGAGATTACTAGATAAAAAGGCAAGAAGTCAGAGAGCTGGCTTTCCTTTCACCTCTGCAAGGGGCTGGGTCTTGGCTACATGGAACCTCCATGATAGAAAGAAAAGTCATCTGCTGCCAGACACAGTCTTATAAAGCAAGAAGCCTGCATCTTAGGTGTCCAAATGACTTCATATTTTTCTCTCTTGCCAGCTGATGCATTAATATTGCATGCAATAAATGTGGAGTTTAAGTCCCTCTCCTTGAGCACATGTGGGAGGCTACCAAGGGGCAGCTCCTCAGCGATGTAAATTTTCACCGCTCCATTGGTTTCAACAGAGAGTTACATTCACTGCAGATGGTCCACCTCTGGTTGTGCTGGGCTGGGACACACATGTTTCCTCAGGAGCACTTTTTTCCCACTCATACTCCAAGTGAGCGGTTCACTCTGATGCCTGTGGGATAAGGTACACACCGCCCTGTGTAAGGGTGCCCAGTTTAGGCTGGCACGTCGGTTCTCATAAGCAAACAGTGAAGATTTATTGGACTGATGAGTCTAATGGTAGGATAGCTACAGAAAGCAGTAGCAAAATTAGCAAGTCATTAGTGGCTGTGATTTCATGTAAAATTTCAGCAATAGCTAACTGCGACCTCAGTTTAGTAAACTACCAAAATTTGGCTTCTGGGAGCAGGTTTTTAAGCACCCTTCAGAGATCAAAAGCCTCAGAACCACACACAAGACAACCATAAAGCTATTCACTTTCTCTGGGGGAGCACGGGGAGAGGACGGGACATTAATTCTCAGCACAGGGTCCCATGTTTAGAAGTACCAAGACCAACACAACCATTCTAATATTGTAACAGCGTCAGACAACTGCTTGGCTGTAGCGCACAAATCTGAAGATCCTTCAGACAGGGACAGCTGGGCTAAGCTCGAAACCTTTTCTCATACAGTGTCTAATCTGCATTAAACTTCGGCTCCATTTATACGATTAGGCTGGCCAGAGTGTACCTCCAGACTTTGCCTGTGGTATTGTGCTGGAGTCTGATAGTGTGTTGTATTACTAATGTTCCAAGAGTAAACACACTTGTAGGAAACAGCTATAGTTCAAGGCTGCACTTTAAAAAAATAAATGTTTCATCAGTCTTAGCAAAGGAACAAACGGCAATAACAGTCTGTATCATATTTTACAAAGCTTCAAAAGAACAATGTCCCGTTGAGTGAAATTCAGTAGCATTCTGTAAACATTAATTTAAGGAAATCAATAGGCTCTGTGAGCTAAAGCCATATTGCAAGATAAACTGGCTGGAGTGCTACTTTGTCAAACAGATTTTAGTTTTCTCGGCTAGATAAAGACGGTTTCAAAATGGGGTAACGTGTTGCAACCAAGGTTTGAAAACTATGTGGCCTTCAAACAGTCTGCTTGTTCCTACTACAAAGCTGGATAAACATACTTTAAAAATGATAAGATTGGGCCAGGATTGATTTTACTTTCAAATTTTATATAAAGTAGAATTATTGGTGAATGTGTGTTCAGATTTTTTTTATCCTAATTATGAGCAGAAATAAATAAGTGCAGCGTAGACAGCTGTAGATGTCAGGCTTCCAGGAGATGTTAAGTTATCTGGAGGTGGCTTTTTTTTTTTTTTTTTTCAATTGCAGGACATCATGGATTTAAAAAATCTTTATTCATGTTGACCTGGTGGGCAACAAGTCGCCTTGCCAAATAGGAAAGCCAAAATCTCTAGTGGACTTAGGATCAGAGGTCTTCAGCTGGTGAAGGCTGCTCACGTTGCAGAGCGCAAGGTCGTGGTAATGGGAGGTAAACAGGTTGGAGGGGGTGAGAGGGGGAAGGCCAGATCACTCTTCCAGATCTAGACAGTGGCTATAGAGAGGGACTCTGCAGGGAGCCCTCTTAACCCAAGGATAAGATGTAAACAGCATCTATTAGGCAAGTGATGGAGAACCTCTCCAGGACGATGAGCGAGTCCACTATCGGGGCAGCAGTCTCACCACGGGTAGCTCCAGGTCAGACAGCTTTCATGTGGTGCAGAGCAATCCACACCAGCACAGGTACAGCAACAGCAAACAAAATTTAGGGGAAATATTTCTGCTGAGAAAACCTCATACAAAGCACAAACTAGATGTGCACAGGCACCCCTCACCCCCACAAAGTTGGGGTAAGGTGAGCTTTGGGGACACGGTGCAACCATCTTAAAGGAGACACTTGAGAAACTCCACTTGCGTCACCCGCATGTAGCCCTGAGCCTGTTCTTCACACGAGGAAGATTTAAGCCTGTGGGCTTTGGGGGCAAGCTGGCACCTAAATGTGCATTCTCATACCTGCAGCCTGTCGTGCAGGAAACCTATCAGGACAAGCCTTTCCCCATCCCTCCTGGTAAGACATTGTATCAGAGCAATGCTGGGGTAAAGCCAGCAGTAACGCAGTGAGGCACCACACTATTTCTGAAGCCACTTTTTTTGTGGGCTTGTGTGGAGGCTGGTGATGCTGGGACCACCCCTTTCCTCACGTGCATCCCCACTGAGCCAGGGACGACCTTGCTTTAATGAAGAACTACAAGGCAGCCCACCTATCCACTGGGCCCTCCGCAGAATAGAGACTTGCACAAGTAGCAGCTGCAGGCACAGATCTGCTGCCGTTTCCAGGATAATGCTGCCGTGCTTGAGCAGAACTGCCCTACCGTTGGTTAACCTGTGCTCGCAAGGGGCCACGTTGGCAGTACCTTGCTGCTGTCCTCTCTCCTGCCATGTTTATCCAGACCATCACCTCCCCTCACGCACAGACTCTCTTCCCCGAGCGCAGTGAGCTGCTGCGTGGGACCGTCTTAGCGCTGCGGGTTGGTGTGGCAGCATATCAAGCAGGAGGCTTTGGCTTCTACACAAAAATTGGAGGCAGGTTTTGGAGTAAGTTGCTACACTTTTTGGCGTGAAAGCCACAGCAGCATATGGCCCAGTGTTCTCAGTTTAAGTCTGACACTTAACATTATTTAACAGTTTCTGTGTTAGGTGCTTTATAAGGTAAAGGAAATTAACAATTTTCAGCTAATTAGATCACTCAATTGGCTGAACATCCTGGACACCTCTTAGAAAAAAAACCAGGTTGGCTCAGGCAATGGAAAGGCTAATGCCTCTTCCATTATCACTTATGAGGAGAGGGAAATAGTTGGAAAGGATGCTTTTATTTTAAAAACAAAAATGAAAAATACCTCAACTATTGGACACTCCAGTAAACACACTTTTCTCCCAACCATCACCTTTCTAGAGAGCAGAGCATCAGTTTGCCCATCGCTACATGTGTCCCAATTGCCCTGGCTACAGCAGTCTGCTTTGTTGCCTTGCAGTTTCCTCTCCTAACTCCTGCTGTACAAATCTGTTAAGAAACAGATTTTTTTGAAAGAGAAAAAGTTGGACGAGAAATTGGGTGGCTGTTCAGTACATTCTGCTGTCCCACTGTGGGACAGTGCTGCCTACTCTTTTGGGACGGCATTAACAACACAGTGTTGAGCCTGACACTTGGGAAGTGAAAAGTATTAGCCCAATCCTAGCTCAGAAAAGATAAATTAGGAAAACATCAGAAGTTTCTTATTGCATTCACTGGAGCTTTTTTACTTTTTGTAAAAAGCTGGAAAACACATGCCCCTCAAATGATTTAAGAACGTGTTTTAAAAGTGTTTGTTTGAAATGAAGCTGAGATCTCTTATCCCTTGAGTAGGGTTTAGGGCACTAGTAATCTACTGGTAGCTTACTGTTACTGCCTCTGCCAAGCTCACAAAGAGCAGAGAGAATGGGCATGGCTCTTACAAGGAAAAAAACTGACAGTGGGGCTGCTGAGATGCCTGATAATATCGGGGAAGTGAAAGTGGTAGTGCAGTGAAAATGGATACTGCATGATACATTAGATTTAATCACTTGCATTTCAATTAAGCATTTCCACAAGTAAAGATTGGGAAGTACTCTGCAGGCTCCCTGCGCGGCTGGAGTGCCAAGCACCGTTGGTGCTGCGTGTCCCGGCTGGACGCACACAACAGCACTTCTGCAGCTCACTCAGGCTGAAACCCCCATTCTCCCTCCCGGGATCCTCCCTATTAGGACCCATCTTCCCATTTCACAGTACATGAGAGGCATCCCATGCTGCACACATCACAGAGGATCTCTGTCCTGGGACTGCTCTGCCCATGGTTCAGGGGATGAGGCTATCCATCATGGAAACACAGGTACTCTCTCCTGCAAACACAAACGCCTTTACATGCTAGGTTTTAAGCACAAAACTTGGTAAGACTTGAGAGTAGAGTGGGCTAAAACAAAATAAAAAGACGTTCCATTTACAGTTTATTTAGACTTTTTGAAATTCAGTTCTCCTCTTTCCCCATCCTCAAAAATCATCGATAGCGTTTTACTGGGGAGATGATTATCAAATTTCCTTTTCTGCCTTACTGATGAATTAGAACTGCATGAGGTTTCTAATGGAAACTCTGATTGCCCTTAACTTACTGCATTGCCAATGGCACTGCCACAGAATGGAAAAATCACTAAGGCTTCTAGGGCTTATGGTAGTTGGGGGTTTAGTATGTGTTGGGAAATGTAAGAAAGAATCACAGGAGGGGTTACTGTCATACCCAAGAAGCTGGGTCATACCAAAACTGAAGGAGAAATAAAACTCTTGCACACAAGAATAGTCTAACTCGGTCCCATTGCGGTGAAATGCAATCTGCTGCAAGAGGCTGCCTACAATGCCAAATGGCCTGTTACGTACCGTGCTGCCAAATTCTGGCAGGTACCATATACAGGCACCCACAAAAAACCTGCCCAGAAAAGTGAGTACAGGGATGAGGCCCCAACAGGGAACAGCAGAGAGGTTATTGCACACTCTCCTGGACACATCAGCCAGACAAGAATGTGTTACTCAGAAAGACCAGGAGGCACAGCCTGGCCTGTGATGAGCAGGTATGTCTCTCACCAGCAGTAGGTCCTCTGCTCCCATGGTGTATTTCCACGCATAAAAGAGCTGGACAGGCATAAACTGTTGGTTAGACCATGGATACAGAGGAAAACTGGCTCATAGAGATTGGGGAGGGGGGGATTTTTTTTTATGTTCAGAAAAATTTTGTCCCGTAAATGAACCACTAACACTACAGTAGAAGTAACAATTAATGGCTTATACATCTAAAGTACATCTTTTATATATATAAAATTTTGTAACAGTTAGTAAACATCTGTAATTGGTGTTGCTTGCTCTTGCTCACTCTTTCCATCTCTCTGCATTACAGTCACCTTCGTCTTCTGTGTCTGGCCCTGAAAAGTGCCAACTGTGCCCTCTCCTTCCTCGGTTTGTGTGTGTTGAGGTGGGGGGAGTGAGGAGGGAGGCAGGGGAGCACGACGGGAAGCAGGTGGTGTTTAATCAGTCTGGCAGGGAAAGAAATAGGCAGTCACCAGGGTCCTTTTGGGGGTGGCATGAAGGTAGTAAGCATGCCCTCTGGCATCAGGGTACCTCCTTTCCATGGCTGAGGGTAGGGGCAAGGGAAGGAAATTGTGCACGGCTGCGGGTGAGGGGTGTTGCAAATGAAGCCTTGGCTCCACCAGCCCAGGCTCCCGCTCAGTTAACTCTGACGAACCTCCTCCCAACGTAACCATACTTTTCTGGGCAGCCAGAGCTCACTGTGGCAGGATAAACTGCTCCATCTATTCCACCCTGAGCCATGCAGCTGGCCAAACTGGACTGCAAACACCCTGTTACAAGGTTCAGCGCAGGACCTGCTGCGGACTGATGAGCCTCGCCAGCCTGTGAGGTCAGAAGATGAAGTCTTATGTTCTAATGGACTGAGCTCCCTCTCGCTCGACTCCTCTTTATCCCTTGCGGAAGGAAATGGTGCGACTCCAGACGGCACTGGATTAGATAACCTCCAGGCTGGGCCTCGTCTGATGGAGCCAGCCCTCTGCGCAATTGCATAAGATAAGCCATGTCAGCTTCCCCCTGAACACTGATACTCGGCAGTTAAAGGGCTTTTATTTGCAATGTTGATTTCCACTCTCTCCTCTAAAAACTTTCAGAAGTTGTAGACTACTGCTTTAACGGCATTTATGTGTCTACGCCACCATTCTCCCCTAAGTCCCAATTAATGCAGCAGCCTTTCTGCTTAGCAACAGAGATCATGCCACCCTGGTCTGTTGCTCTCTACAGAGCCTCTCCATTAACTACAGAAACAAGTTCAAGGCCACATCTTTGAGCACTCTGGACCACCACCTGGACATGGCTTCCTCTGACGGCATGTTTCCACTAGAGCCTTGAAACTGCCCCCCCGCAGAGGCCTGTTCACGAGTCCCACACAAAACGAGGCAGGGCCTGCCTGCGTACCTTCCCCCCCTGCAGACAAGAAAGATGAACCTTGCCCCTTCCAGACCTACATCTCCAATACACTGATTGCCTTCACCTGGCCCTTCTGGCTGGCCCTCTCTCTCTCTCGCCCACCCACACTCCCACGTCAGGACTGGGCTCTTTCCCTGTGCTATGAAATCCAGCAATACTCTAGTACTGCAGGTGATGGGCTCTGCGTAACCACAGAAAGTGATCCAGTATCCTTAAGACGCCCTGCTTCTTGGACCGAACAGTATTTCTTAACTTCACTTCTGTTATTATTGTCACTTCAGTAGGATACTGAACCATGGCTACTTCACCTCCCAGGTTCTCTCTCTCTCTCTCATGCAGGTAAAGGACACCTGCAATATTCTGCTCTTACTTCCTCACAGCCTGAGTATTTCACCTTTACAGGTTTAAGTAGCTTTGAAAACAGCGTCCCCGTTGCACTCCATGCCAATGTTGGAAGGCCTTTCTGCAAGCAAATCTGTGCTGCTACTGCTCTCTCAACCCAGAGATACCTGCTTTGAAAAAGGGCAGGACCCCAGAAAGCTGGGCCAGAAACCAGCACGAGACACGATGCTGCTAAACCTATTCCACGATTTCCAAAGGTTATGACAGTTTGCTAATTCACATTATGACAGCCTGACTCTTGTCCATTTTAAAACACGTTGAAGATATCAAGCAAACAGTGTTCTGTGTGAAGGTGACCTATTCAAAGTCCTATAGGACGGGCAATCCTATCTGTAAGACTTCTGTTAAAGTCAGTCACGCAGCCCTGACCCCACACTGTGCGATGGTATCGGCTGGGACCTCCTCTTTTGGCAAGAGTGCCTTACAAAAATAAAAACAACACCCCCCTGCACTCCACATCCATAAACATGATGGCTCTGTTACTCCAAATCCAGGTCTGCACTTAATTTTTAGTTTTAAAATAAACAAATGAAACTTTTTTTCCAATTAACATGTATTCACACGCTTGACTCCTGTAGTAACACAACAAAAGACAGCTCTTCAGCTGGCACAGATTAATTAGCTCCAATGACTGCTGGAGCTGATTTACACCAGAAACTGAGAATACAGCCCAGAATTTAGTTCAGTGTCACGGAGAAAAAGCACAGGGTGGGTGGGATGTGGAGGGAAAAATCTTACAAAGCTAGTAAGCTAACCCACTATTTCACATCTCACTGGTAGGACATTTATATAGAATAGCCTAGATAAAGTTTAGATGAGCAAACATTTTCCTGAATTTTCACAGTACAAAATGTTCTATGTCCTTTTAATGTGACACATTAAAACAGGATATAATAAAATTTCAGACGATCAGGTCTCATGAACACACTCCTCCTTCACTGTACACTGCTGCTTCTCTGAAAGTTCTGAGTGAGAAATTTAGCTATGTAGTCTAAAAGAAATTAATAAAGTCTGGAAGAAACATGTGCAACTTGCATGTTACCCATTACCACAACTAGAATTTATTAGATGCTAAGAGAAATCACTAGTTTCTTTTCCTTTTCTTTTTTTTTCCTTTTTTTTTTTTTGAAATACCAAGTTTTAAAATTGAACTGCCTAGCATAACAAACTCTTTTTATATGCAAGATAAATGAAAAAGCATTTCAGACTGTGAAGGTTAAGACTTTATGCGAGTGAGGGACAACATGGGTTAAAATTCACCTTGCTTCTCACTCCTCATGTATGATGGATTTTTGGAGAACGATGGACATCTGGAAATCAGTTTTACATAGAAAAACAGAAAACAGGGAAGAACTAGGAAGATGAATAAAGGCTCATCACGGACACAAAAGACCAGAGCAAAAAGAAGCTTGGATTTGGGTATTCTTGTCTGGCAAGGAGGCAGGCAGTAAGGCTAATGAAGCATTTGCGATATGGGACGTATGCCAGCGTAACAAAGAAGATGTGCATCAGCTCTGCAGATGTGCCAAAGCCCCCAGAGCAAAATAATGACATAATCACCATCAGTGTCACAGACCAGACTGTACACAAGGTGACATGGGAGAGAATAAATAAGAGTCTTTAGAGGCCTGTAGTACACACACGGGAAGGAATAGCCATTCCTCACAACTGCCACAAGAGAGTGGCGAGATGTTGGATATAACGTGTGCAGCTAGCAAAAGAAATCTTGAATTGTGCAAGGCTGATGCACTATAAATTGGTGCTTTTCTCAATCTCCAGTTGATGTTTCAATTCCCACTACCCCTTGTTGAATGCAAAATGAAATGGGAGTAGGAGTCGGAAGAGTTTGCCAAGTTTTGCTTTGTTTTCTTTTTTTTTAGTTTCTTTTTTTTTTTTTTTTTTTTTTTTTTTTTTTTTTTTTTTTTTTTTTTGGAAGAGGGTTGTTTTGTTTGAGAAGAGGATGGAGCACTAAGGATGAGTACCGGTAAATAATTTTAAAAGAAAAAAAAACAAAAAACAAAAACCCCAAACCAAAACACAGCACGCTACCACTACATGCACATACATGCACAGGCACAGAAATCCTGCACCATTCAGCTGGAACAATCCTAGGATTCCCCCAAAGCAAAATTAGAAACAAACGAGGATGAGTTTTGCTTTTTTTGGAGGGGCTGAACTTTCTGGTTTACTGCTATCCATGAACTAAACCAGGAAAAATCCCACTAAAATATTTTTCCATGCTAAAAGACAAGATTACTATTTTATTGATAAGTAATAAAACACCGCTTAGGGCAATTTAGTACTTAACATGTTATTTGCGGTGGGGAGTAATCTGAAAAGCTCTGAGTAGCCTTAAATCATTTCACAACAGCTCTTCCTGCATAAAAGCAAGTGTTTGCCTCCGTACAGCTGTGTGATTTTGTGGTATAGTTTTTTACAGGACTTTTGTCAATTTTTAAAGGGAACATCTGTTTGATAAAGTAGAATAACTCTGGTAGTAATCCACAGGCCTAACTGGGCAAGCTGTGAAAGAGCAGGAGATATACTGAAGGCGCCAACGGGACTCTTGCAGAAAGAACGCTCAAGTACGTAATTGTTTGCAGGATCTGGCCCTACAAGAGGAGCTCAGAAGAACAAAGCACTTGGCTTCGCCAGTGTCCCTTTTCATTGCTTCTAATGAAAGATTCATAAGAATAACTTTAATTTTTTATGATCTTTTTTTTGCATTACTGTATTAGCTGCATCTAGTTTGTATGCAATTTCTTCTTAAATACAGAAAACCTGTTTCAAAATGCCAGGCATAATAACTTAATCAGTACAATAATTGATCTTGATTGTTGTGCGGTCCTTCTTAACAGTAAGGAAGTGAGATGGAGCCCAGAAAATGTTTTATATGATTATGCCTTTGCATTGCAAAGTGATCTATTTATGAAGAATGCAGTTGAAGGTCCGGAGTGGAGTTCTTTTTTATCTTTCTTTAAGACAAAAAAAAAATTATTAAAACAGCCCTAATTTGCTAGTTAAACTGTTTAGTGGAAGAATGATTGTATTTGTCCTTTTTGGCTTCGCCCAATTAATTGGAGCAGTAACATAACGATTGTTAATAAACAGCCCTAATTTGACTGTATTTCTTGCCTATCTACTAGAACCGCACGGTATCTTTGTTTAGCATATCATCGGGGAAAACAAGGAAGCATGTATATAATTTTGTTCTGTTGTATATGAAGTTCAATAATTACGCCACAGAGGATTCTAAATTAATCGCAGAAGGCACAACAATATTAATAACCTGTTTAGCAAATTCCGGCTTCTTTGCACTTTGATGTTAGGAGCAGAGACAGTATGAACTGTGGCAGTTTTTTAAATTGGACGAGTGTTTGTTTCTGTTACAGCTTATACCAATGTTTTCTTTTATGCTTTTTCTACCGTGCACCTTTCTTCCCTCTAAGAAAAAAAAAAAAACAAACCACGAAACAAAACCACAGAACAACTCAACAAACAAGTCAGTGCTTATTTGGGTGCGTTTCGATCAAAGCTGACAGATCGAATTTTTCATTTATTTACCAAAGTTGCATTGCAGCCATTCTTCATAATTAGAGCAGTGTTTTAATTTTTTTCCTTCCCCTGAATAGGAGAGAAGGGGTTCTGAGAAAGTTTTTAATTAGCTAAATAGGTCTGTGTAATCTAGATGAAATAAACACGCCTGTTTGAAAGGGTTGTTAGAACTTTTCCAGCCATTTAATCCATAGATGGCTGAACACAATGATACCTTCCACAGAAAGCTACAGCCACCACCAGCAGCTGTTAGAAGAGAGCTTGCTCCCTGCTCCTATTGATAACCCTTTGTGGAATGAAGAAAAAGAGCTGAGGGAAGGAGAACTGAATGTCAGACAATAGACATCGCTACACACACTGTCTCTGAACTTTCCTCATCTCTGAAGGACAATTAATTATGAAGGCCTTTGGGGTAGGTCGAAGCAAGGGAAAACCTACTGCTGGCCCAGCACTCCAGCCGCTATCTCTGTGTTTGTTAAATGGTTGTGCCTGTTGGGGAACCAGAGTAGCAGCCACCAAAATAGCCAATAGATCATTTAGGAAAAAAGAGCAAAAGATTTTTTTTTATGTGTGTCTGTCCTTGTATAATTCTATTCTCACTGTGAAATCATCCATACACAAAACACAAGGACAATTTTTTTTTTTTTTTTTCAGAAGAGCCACAGGGTAGGTTACAGTCAGAAACGGCCTCTCAGTGGTGTGTTAAAAAGGATGGTCTTTTCACCAAATCATTTCACAGAGGCAAAACAGACAAACACAAAGAGTTGAGACTTTTTCTCCTACATTAAATAGAGTAACTGATAAGGTCAGACATATGATACCTAAAGACATGAATCTGTGAACTCTTGAAGTCAAAGGACTTCTCTGTGCAAAGGAACAATCTTTCAAAGGAAATAGATCATAGAACTCCACTGAATCCCCTTTAAACTTTATGAAGCAGGAGGAGAAAAAGCTCTAAGTAGGGAAGCTTGACAGAAGAGCCTTGAACTATTTTCTGAAGGAAAGATGAGACCCTCCCTAGGCTGCCACAAAACATCTTTTTTTTTCTAAAGGCTCTTCTGAACTTTGATATGTGCCAAGACACCGCTATTGAAAGCTGTATAATTATGTGCTATAGCCACTGTAGAAAATGCTTTGTTCACCACAACAAAGAACAATAAGCAAAGTAAAGTGACATTACACTGTATCTTTTTCTTTAAGAATGTTGAGAAAGGTCACGGTACGTTATAACTAATAAAGCTGTTGAGTAAGGAAGTTTAAAGTTGATCTTGCTGTGCTTAAATGTAACCCAATGACAAAAAGGCAGAAGGAACTAAAATTGTAATGACATTAAAAAATAGATCATATATCGACGTGCCAACTTCATTATACAAACACCTTGAATCCGAAGGACACAAACAGAAAAAGCTACCGTAGTCCTGCAACAGTACTCCTCTCGTTCTCTCCCTAATAGCTTCCAACTACAATCTGCAGTTCAACTAACTGCAAAAACTGATTAATAAGCATTAATTGATACGTGCAACACAAGCCGTGGATTTTGTTACTTGATTTACAAATCAGGTTCATGTCCCATGCAGTTTCAAGGAAAGCTCTGCTGTTTCATAAGAGACTCTCTTCATTTTTTTTTTTAAAAAAAAGCAACAACAAAAGGAAAAAGCCTGAGGGCATCAATTAAAGTTCCTGAAATCAAGATTTTTAAGTGAAAAAAGAAGTTCAATCTAGACACTTATGTTTCTTTTTTTCTTTAAAGGAAACGGGACAGTTAGGTTTGCTATTCTCAAATTGCCACAGCAGCTTTATTCTCCTTGCTGCAGATCACCAGAGAGCAGCCTTCCAACTTTGTCTTTAAGAATGCTGAGAACGATGTTGAAAAGCTACAACAATAACGCCCTTGAAGGAGGAAGTATACAGCTGAGGGAAAAAATGCGAGGAGTTTAATACTGAAACAAACAACTGTCCCATTAGGCTGTGCCCACCACTGGTACCACCAGAACTGCAGAGGCTGCCATGGCAGAGCAGTTTGTGTGGAAAGAGCAATCTCTGAGATGGAAGTCAGCGAGTTACGGACTTGATTTTCACTTCTCTTGAGGCCACTTTGCATGGCTCCACTTGTATAAAGGAGTATTAAGGTGGTTAGGAACTGTACTTTACAGCGTCTGTGTATCGCAGAACCACTCGGAAGTGGCCTTAGTTTAAATAAGAATCGGGTTTGAAGGCTTTAATTCTCCTTTTGATGAACATCGATTCAGTTCAAGATAAATCCTGCAGATGAAACTGCGGAAGAATACAGGTTCCTAAAATAAGCGTATGAGTGGACAGAATTTTTGATAATTTAGGATGTCTTAATTTTTGGATGCAGTGCTGGGCCCACTTCATTTTCAGGGAATGGACTCTCAAGGACCTCCTGACAAAGTGGCTCTCATTAACAGATCTCCAGTTGAGCATCCCAAAATGGAACTGGCCTAAAACCATCATCACTTCTGAAAATTTTGGCAGCCAGCATTCCTCTCAAGGGTTCGTGGGTCACTTACACGACTGGGTTATTATATAGATTTTATAGGTGGTGGTATCTGAATTGTTTTACGTAATCTCATTGATTTTTATGGGGCTAACTCAGATGCCTTAAGTTAAACATTCTGCTAAGACTTGAGTACAACTGATCTTAATTAGGTTTTTCCCACTAGTATGGTTCCCCTGCCAAAAGCAGAGCAAACTTCTTAAAAATGGTTTTCTCCCCCTTCGAAACGATGACACGTGCCGTAAATAGTGCTATGAAAAGAGGCAATCATCGCGTCAAGCCCCACTGTACCAAAACTGCATACAGTGTATTTGTGCAAATAACACAGCTTGGCAGATGTTTCACTATTGTGATCAATCTCAATAACTACGTCTGCAAAATCGGGCAAGTTCCCGTGAAGCAGCAGGCAGGCTGAGCTCAGAAAGATGGCGTGTGTGGGGGCTTGCTTTGGTCCTCATTTGCTCGCTACGCAGCGGAGCGTGGCAAGTGTAAGGAGTAGGCAGGAGGGCATAGAGCAAAATCACTAGCACAGAGAGACCCTGAGACTTCAGAACTAAGACTGAGTCGTTAAATGCCCACAAGGAAAAGGAACGGGCATCGTGCAGAGATGTTAATACACGGGGAACGACGGTAACTGTAAAAAAATGACAGGGAACAAGGACAATGGAGGAGGAGTGGGAGCCAAAGCAAGGCTAAAACTCAGGTATTTTCCTCAGGTCAATTTATTTTCCTTGTTATAAGTACATAAATCAGGAAAAAAAAAATCTTATTTATGGTTTTTAACCATATTTTTATTTTAATTCACAGCACGGTGTCCCTCGTGTTCGAAATCATCCTGCCACAGTCACAATTGTGAGCTCTGATGATCTATGTTAGGATGGATTTTGAAAAGGAGTTACAAAATGATTTGGGATTTTTTTTTTCTTTTAATGCACAGAAACAATACCTGCCTTTAATTATTGCAGCTGGCATTCAAAAGCCTATGGCAGCATTACAGATAAGACAGATATCAAGTGGCACAGCAAGCTGTCCTCTCTTTCTGACCAACTTCAGCATTTGTGCTGGGACACTGACATTTGTGGCTTTCATCCACCAGAACATCCTCCCTTCTCCCTCCCTGAAAAAACTGCCCCAGAGCAGAGAAGCATCTCCACCTTTCACAAAAAATTCATGGGGTTTTTTCTCCTCCCCTTCAAAACTCAGTTTCAAATTTGCTCTGTGCAGATCAGGACAGGTTTCTGCTGCTAACTCTACTGCCAGAGAGAGAAATGTGGAACCCGCTACACACGCATACACACGTGTGCACACAGAACATAGGCAAAGTTGCATTGCGCTGGAGGAGGCATTGTATCTGTCTCTGGCTCACAGCCACGAGGGTACAATGGCAAAGTTAAAAACGAAAGGACATGTGGTTTGTTAAACATCTTATTTGACTTTGCTACAAGCTGTCAGTTTCAATGTGCCAGGAAAGGAACACAGTATCGCAGATTCCTGAGCAAATCAATGGCACAGCCTGATACAGACCAAATGCACGTTTTAGTGTTATCATTTTTTCCTCATAGTCAATTTAGGAGTATTAAAGTATATGCACAAATTTCACCCAAGAAGAGATAAAGGGGGAGGATTTAGGAATAGTAGTGTAGGTGATTTAAGAGAAACCGCACATCAGACTAATCAGAAGATCAGCAAAGCATCACTGAAGTATGAGAGGAAGGAACTTTGATGATGCTAAATATGGCAAATTCTCAGTTTGCTAAATCCAATTTCAATATTACAGTACTCGTCATTTTTGCTTTGCAGCTTGTGGGGGAGGGCCAGGCATTTATCGGGAAAAGTTACTTT